>AYEL01064281.1:0-20175 GCA_000484575.1 Olivierus martensii
TTAAATTATATCGTGTAAAAGATTTAATAAAATCTTATGCTCTTTTTTTAATAGTATTGTAGAAAGAATATAATTATATATGTATAAAATGAATAGCTTTTGTCATTTTATTTTGAAGTTACAGAAAAAAAAAAAAAAACGTTTCTTTACATTCTAATAGAAAGTCGCATAAACTTTGAATAATTAGGAAAAAAACCATCAAATCCGGAAACCGTCAAAGAAACTAAAAAAAAATATGTTTAAACTGTGATAATTTTAAAATGAGAAGATATTTTCGATTATCTAAGAATGATAGAAAATTAAACGAATAACTGAAAAATTGGTGCAATTCAAAAATAATTTAGTGTATTGTGTACTTTAACTTCATTACAACATAAACTTGTAAATATCTTTAATCTAAATAAATTAAATTTATATAAATAGAAAATAAAGCAAGACAATAGTATTTGAGACAAACCCTATCAATTAACCTAAATCTGTATTAAAGGAAGCACCAATTGAATGACAATGAATGGAATGCAAGTAATAAGTGTGTTAGGGACTGATAAAACTTATAGATAGTAGCCTACTGTACTTATTTGAATTTTTTTTTTTACTTAATATCTTTATTTATATGCTCCGGATAAAATGTTAAGTGAATAATTCATCTAAAAGTAATTAAGATGCTATATAAACTTATTAATATACTGATAAAAGTTTTTTGGAATAATTATTTTTTGTTTAAAAATTAATTAACTTAAAGAATAAATGAATATATTTATTCTATTATGTAAAAATACATTTTAAAATGTTGTAAACATGATATCCGGAAAATTCTTTATAAGTTTTTGAGCACACTGGAGTGTTATTTATTCACGACGAAGTTTTATTTCTTAATAATTCAGAAAATTTTCATGTCCAGATTTCTTTAGTCGGAAGTTAAACTTAAAACAATTCTATGCACGAAAGTTGAACAAGTAGATACTGCTTAAATAACGTTAAATTTGCAATTTTCCAATTATCTGTCTACTTGCTTGTGGCTGATTAATTAATGCAATATTTTACGTTACTTTAGCCAACCTAATTATTCAGCTACCGAAGGATGATATATATAGACTTATATGAAATGATTTTCAAGTATCAAATATTATTATAGGAAACTAGAACAGAGCAAGCAGAAATTACTAAAGATTAATATTATTGCCAATCGAATAGAATGTGTTATCATTAAATTCCAAGTGATAACATATAATGCAAATTATACTCTAAACAGGATAAGCTACGTTATGATTTAATTCAACTTTGATAGAAAATAAATAAATATCTAATTTTTAAAGTATAAAATAATATTTTAAAATCATGTGCAATGTTGAATTGGTACAAAATTAATAGAAAAAAGAGCCTACTTCAAATATGAATTGCATTAAAGCGAAGTAAAGAGTTATGTTTATCAATTATTATTCTAGCAAAGTATATCAAAATTTGGATATTATTTGAAGTAAAAATTATATACATGCTGTATTATATTTAATGATTTTTTAAATTTTGTTTTAGATAGTCAAAAGCAATTTTATTAATCTTCAAAACTGAAAATAATCAATAAAGATTGTATCGATTCGTAAGATTAAAATCTCATAGGACTTGTAGAACATGTTTGTAAGTGAATTTCATCTCGACCTCTTTTCCAGAATCCTCAAGAGGAAATGGATTTCATGATAATCTCAAGTGACAATCATGCCCAGTTTGATAGAGCAGAAACAGGCACGTTTCACTGATATTAAAGACTTTAATTGCTACCAAATGAAAATTATAGTCTATATAAAATATTTTGATGGAATATTTATGATAATCTATATATTTTTCAAATATTTCATTTCAAACGGACAAATTTTACTCTGAATTAATTTAAATGCTTTTCTTAATCCGGTAAGATAAACATTTATAGTTTAGAGTATTTGAAATAGATTGCAGATAATGCTTTTAAATGGCAATTATCTAAATGTTACGTAATTATATTGGATAAAATTGGATAGCATCCATATAAGGAAGATATATTTTAAATCGGATAAAGGATTAAAATTTTTTTATGGACTCATGTATAATTTATTCGTTCTTTCAAACACATTTTTCTTGCTGAAATAGAAAGTTCTTTCCTTCTACAGCATAATAAAAGTTCTCTGTACAGTCACGTTGCGTTTGTCAACCCTTTGAATAAGAACTGAATCAACAAAAAGTTGTTCCATACTTGAATAGAATACTATTGAATTCGCGATAGAAATATTTACTTTTCTTCAAATAGCACTATTAGCGTTTAAATAAAAATAACCACAGAAAAATTTTTAAGAATTGGCACATTCAATTAATATATTAAATAAATTGCATGCTATATATAATAGTATGGTTTTATTAATCCAAAATACAATATTAATATTAATGATATTAAAATGAAGTATGATTCAACTTTAAAGTATAGTTGGGCAAATGGTAATGTAATTTTTATAGTTATGTACATACTGAATGTATAAGTTGGAAGAATTTTATTTGGTAAACAAGAAAGTCTGAATTGAATACTAAAGCTTTTTATAAATGTTTTATATTTTATTGGGAGCTATACTAAAAATAATGTAATTTTAGAACTTCCTTTAATATTATTATTTAAAAGTCATTTTATGTTCCGTATGTTTTTTCTTTTATCCATCGCTCGTTAGACTATAGCATTTTGTCATATCAATAACAGAAAAAATAAATTAATAAAAAAATTTTAATCATCAAAATCAAACAGAAAATAGTAATATTTAGTAACTACTACTGTATATATTTTAAAATATATTCTAACAATTTTTAGATGCTTCTACTATATTTGCAAAAAGAACTTACTATCGTCATCATCAAATCGTCCATTCGCACGTAGCAGGATCCAATCGGATATAATTTCACGAAATTTATTATTTGAGTTTGATCTAAATGTTATAGAATATTTGTACTTCTCTGCTCCAATAACTAAATAAAAAAATCATAAAATAAATACGAGAATTACGTGGAGATCATTATTACAAATTTCAAAATTAATATCTACACAATACTAGTTACATTCACTAGCGATGTAACAATTAACTATGTAATATTAAATATTAAATGCAATCACTAGTAAATGTTAACATTCACTAGTGATTGCATTTAATATCATTATCTCACAGGATTAAAAAGCTAGTGACATAATGTAACAATGGTGAAATTTTTTTAATTATGGCGAACATGCCAGAAATGTTACCGTGTGCTACAAATGTTTGCAAAATTGTATTTTATATTTTTAACTTCTACTCATGTATTCAATTCAATTTGTATTTATTGCCTGTAAGAATTGATCCCTATAAGAATATGGAGTAGATATATGGAGTTAACATATTTAAAAATAAAGACAATAAATTAGGTGATCGCATAAAAAATTTGATAATCGATTATTAATAAAAGAATATTGTGAGACCCAATAAAATAAAATTTTTTCAATTAAATATATTATATTTTATTACAAATTTATTAACTTATATTAAAAATAATAGCTATTATTAAGATTGAATGCTTAATATGAATTAAATATTAAATTAACAATATAGTTTATCAATATTTAAAATTAAAATCTTAAATCGTTTCTACTTTTGTAGTCAGAATGTAAATAGTCCATGTGGCGATAAGATATTTATTATAAACACAGTAGTATAGCCTAGTTATTTGATGTTTTAGCAAACATACTTTTTTTTATCAAAGCAACTCTTATTCAAAAGCAATATAATGTATATGGATTTTATTTAAATTCCGTGCATGCATAGTATTTTAATATTATTTATGAAATTAATAAAGTCTATTATTATTTTCCAAAAATATATAAGATTCTACACTAATGTGACAAACTGAAAATTTTTCAACCATTTATATAATTGCTGCTATCTGATTTCTCTCAAAACGATGAAAAACTTTCGAAACTCTTCAAAGTTCAAAAACATTTTATGAAACTAACGATGTGTCAATTCTGATATGATGAGACATTTATTATATTTAAAAAATACCAATAAAATCAAATAATTAATTAAATACTTATGTATAAATTTTAGAATGACAAATATATCGCTAATTATTTTTATTTATTATTTTTTGACTTTATTATCTCAAAGAATTTAATAACATTCTCAAAGATCACGATAATGTGATTGTCGAATTAATTGTGATTGAACGATGAAACAAACAAGCAGTTCTGGAAAGAATTAATTGTTTATTTTCCAAACATACCGTTTATTTTGGAATGATTAAAGATAAGGAATTAAAATATATGCCATTAAAGTCATTTTTAATGACATAACCTATATATTGAATCTATTAAATAGTTCCATAGTTATTATAGGAAGATCTCAGAAGATTGAATGTTCGTTATTCTGAAATGAATAAATCTATAGAATTAATTAATCTTACTTCAAATTTGACTTTAATAGCTTGAATCCGTTGATGAATTTTATAAAATTCAATCAAATAGTTCAAAAGTTATTAAGGAGAAACCTTCGAAGTTTTAATGTCTGTCATCTTTAAATGATTGCAGTTAAAGAGTTAATTGATTATTCATAGAGATCATCTTCAATTATTTGATTATTCTGCTAAATTTCATAAAAATCTAGTTAACATTTCAAGCTATCTTAAGAGCATATCTCAGATTTTTGAATATCCTTCATTTATAAACTGTTAAAGCTAGAGAATTAAATTGAAGTTAGCTTTAGTGATAAAATATCATTACAATTTCATGAAAATTTACTACTTAGTTCAAAAGTTATTATTGAGAGCATACAGATAGATATCCAGCATTGTGATCTTATAAACCTCACTTTCCTTCAGAAAGTAAGCTAAAAATAATGTTGCATTATCTGTAATATAATCTTTAAAATGTTAATTAGTAAAAAATAAAATTCTGAAAAATAAACAAAGCTTAAATACCTTTTGGTTTATAATTTATTTGTGATTAAAATTAAATTGTTATAATTTAGAAAAAAAATATTTGAACAAAAGATTTAATCTTAAAAAACGTTTAAAAAAATAATTTCAAAAATAATTCATTTATTTGATATTTAGAAATGAAATTGCTTTATATATAAATCTTATTTAGTACTGGCATTGTTAAGAATTTCTAAAATAATTAAAAAAGAAAAGTTTTTTGCGTTTTAAGTTTAAAGAAAATTCATTATTATAATTAAAATTTATTTATAGATAATTCTTAATAATAATAATCAAAAATTCAATACTGTATTTTATATTTTTTAACTTGTTTTCAATAATAATGAAGACATATTAAAAATCATTAAAAACTGTCATTTTTAATGATAAACTATGAAAATTTATTTATTTATAATTAAGATTCAAATGCTTTTTTAATTCTCCATTGTTCATTTACATAAAAGATTTAAGAAATTCTCATTATTTTTATCTATAATTTTATAAATTCTTAATAAATAATTTTTTTTATTTTAAAATTTGACATTTTCATTCATTCGCTACAAAATGAACAGTTTAACTTATTAAATTACTCTTTCTACAACCCAATTTCAAACTTTAAACATACCATTTGTGTAAATACTACACAAATGGTATTGTTTCACTTTTCTCAAACTGTGTTGTGACAATTGATTTACTTTAGGGTCTTACTTTAAATTACTTTTGCTGAATGAAGTCATTCTTGTCCATTTCCTTGTTATATTGCTAGTAAAATTGAATTACAGTATTCTTTTAAATGTCACAATGCGAATTTGAAGAAGACAGACATTCTTCCGATATTAAATGAAACAATATAATACATATATTTACATATCTACGTTAAAAATTTTTTTGCAGATATTATGTCTATTAAATCCGAGATTTTAGCATATAAATTCGATTTTTTAAAAGTTTTAATTGTGAATAAATATAGCATTTCAACATCAACAAAAGATTTTTTTTATGTAAAAAATTAGCATAATGTAACAACTACAGATTATTATCTTGCTTCAGGAAATCATTACTTATTTTTCAATTTGTCTTTCCATTATTCAAAATTTACAAAATGAATGACTTCGGGCATTAGAAAATTAAGCATTTAGTCTTCATTTATATATTTTTTACATTAAGAAGAGAAAAAATATTTTCTTTTACAAATTTCGAAAGCAAAAAAAGAAAAGAGAAATCTTAACTTTTAATGAATGATAAGAAAAACTGATTCTAATTAGTGTAAAGAAATATTTTAAGAACATATTTAATGTGTAATCGTATGCTTTAAAAGCTTTATGTTTTTTGTATCGTGTCTGCTTTTTCTGACTTATTTACTATAATATCCGTAATCTGACATTTATTTGTTATCTGAAGAAAATGTTTTATTTAAATCTACTCATTTTCTTATCAGAAACATGCACCGAATCCGAAATCTTGCAAAGATTTTATCTTCAGTTAAAAATGTTCTCTATTATCCTATTACGGATGACCAAATGCATTATATTTAAAAAAAAAATTCCTATATTTGTAACTTCTAAATATAAATATCCTTACAAATAATATCATTTATTCATATTTATGAGCAGGCTACATATAATATCAATAAATTTGCCAAATATTACTTTAACAAAGATTAAATATTATTTTTAAAGTTTCGGGATATATCAACTTTAAGTTTAAATTATCTTTTATGAATTAAAAAATGAGAAATACGACAATTCTTAATGATAATTCGAAGTTGTTTACAGATATATCTGCAAGATAAACTAAACATGACTACAAATTCTTATCAAACATTTTTAATGGCATCTTTAAATTATTTTATCGACTTGGTCTAAATTATTGTAGTTAAGCGTGGAATCGCTACAGAAATACGTGATTTGCTTCCAATAAAACTGATATGTAAATCGTTTAATTAAAATAATCAAATTTACAGATATAACTAATTTTCTTGTGATAAAGATGATATTTATGTGATACACAATCGTGATAAAATTAAACTTTGGCATATAACTATTTAAACATTTAAACGGCTATAAGTTTCAAATAATTTAAAAACAAATTCGTCGATAATTTGTTAAAACAAATTAAATTATCGTAGCTTTCTAAACATTTATTTTATTCGATAAATGATCCGAATAACGCTAAATGCTTAAAATTGTTTAAAAGTTTAATTAAAATCTGCACCTATCAAGAAATATTATTTTATAATTTTTAAGTTATTTTCAGTTTTATAAAATCTACCTTTACATTTATATAAGAAAATGTAATCGATAAACTCATTACGAATTAAATCACGCACAGAACTAGTAATTAATTCATAAATAAAATAATAAATTTACTAAATTAGAAAGTTTTTTTTTAATTTAAAGTACAGGATAAAGAATAATAAATTGCCAATATACAACAATATTTTCATTAAGAGTAATTGATCTGAGAATCGTAATGTCTACGTGACAAGCATTTATGGATTTGTTTACATTTTAATCTGATTCTGTTCATTACGAGACACGTTCTGTATTACAAAGGAAATCAATTAAGATTACGTCACCGATTATATCTCTATCAATTTAAGCCAGAACAAAATATTGGTATGAAATAATTAGTATAATGTCAGTTATTAAGAATGTAAAGCTACTTTAATGTGTCTTTAGAACATTAAATGGTTGTTATTCAGTATAGTAAGCTGTTATAGAAAAATTTTATTTATATACAGCGATAATTTATAGTTAGATATAGAAAGCTATAATTTAAATAAACTTGCAACAGTTTACACTAATTAATTCTTTGCAATGTTTCCTGCATGGTTATAAATATCAATTCAATGTTTCCAATAATAAAATATCTAGATAGTCAATAGGACTATCTAGATATTTTATTATTTGACTATCTTTTTTAGGAATATTTTACGAATAAATTCGAAAAAAAATTTATCTTTAATGTATAACATAAGTGGGTGATCGGTTAGCGAACAGTTTGGATAACGAACACTTTTTCGAAAGATTTTTATATTCGGTTAACGAACACTTCACGTCGGCCGGATGGCCGCGTGGTAAAGCTTTGGCTTACCACCCTGGAGGATCCGGGTTCAAATCCGGGTCCCACACCTCCAGTTTTTCAGGAGGGGTCCGGGCTCGGCCTGTTAAATCCCATCCTTCAACCATCCGGTTGATCCCATCATGGGTGCTGGCCAGCCTGTGATGGGTGCTATAAGTGGCCGCCGCCAGATACAGAATATCCCATGAGGATATGGCGGCGTAATATACCAAACCAAACCAAACCAAACGAACACTTCACAGAACAAACTGTGAGACCCGCGGACTGACGGAATGACAGGCCAGCCCGATGACTGCTTGGTAAAGCTGCGGCTTACCATTCTGGAGGATCCGGGAGTCCCACTCCTCCAATTTTTCGGATCCGGGAGTCCCACACCTCCAATTTTTCAGGAGGGATCTGGGCCCGGCCGTTGAAACCCATCCTTCAATCTTCCGGTTGATCCCATCATGGGTGTTGGTCAGCCTGTGATGATGGTGGCTCTATAAGTGGCCGCCTCCAGATAAAAATATTCTATGAGGATATTTCGGGTTAACTAACATAATGAAATGACAGGCTTAGGCCTTGCGCGTTCGTGGACTAATGGGTAAGCATGGAAGAACAGTAGTTTTTCCCGATTAAAATGAACTCGGAGACAACGTAAAACAAATCAAAGATTTATTAAAGAAGGTAAGAGAGAGATTTTACAATTTTTTGGTCTTAGAATGGCACCCATACCACCTATGGAAGGGCTTGTTTCGCCCCGCCACTTAGTATTCTTACTGAGTGGAAAGTGGCGTCATCTGTTGACCAAAAAAACCTGTTTACTTCCGGCCGGATTGGCCGCGTGGAAAAGCTTCGGCTTTCCACACTGGAGGACCCGGGTTCGAGTCTCAAGGTCCCACCCCTTGAAAATATTTATCATGGGGTACGGGCCCGGCTCATCGATCCCCGTCCTCTACAATCCGGCTGACCCCTCTGCAGCGGTGGGCAGCCTGTGGAAAGGTTTGTTTCGCCCCTCCACTTAGTATTCTTCCTGAATGGAAAGTTGCGTCATCTGTTGACTAAAAAATAGACTTGGGGATCTCTACCACGACAATGCTATTAATCACTTTCGAAAAATCCTGAAGAAGAGAGAAATCACTACAATGCTATTAATCACTTCCGAAAAATCCTGAAGGAGAGAGAAAAGCGCGATGCTATTAATCACTTCCGAAAAATCCTGAAGGAGAGAGAAAAGCACATGACAATGCTATTAATCCACTTCCAAAAAATCCTGAAGGAGAGAGAAAAGCAATGATATTGGACAGATTCTTTATCGGAAAAAAAACGATGAAAATGCATGATTATGTATGTATATATTATTGTTATTACGATGAAAATGCAAGATTATATATGTAGGCCCTATATATTATTGTTATTACATATAAATAAACATAGTAAGAAATTATATAATTTTTTGAATATAAATTATAATAAATTAACTGATGTTTAAAAAAACTCATTTTATTCGATTATTATCTTCCTCAACACACAATTTCTGATTATATTATGGGTTAAATTTTGCATCTTTGAGACTCTTCATCAATTCTGAAATAATGGGAAGCGGAAATTTATCAGTTACAGTCACCTGATTTAAAAATTTGACAGTGTAAGAACTGAATTAATTTGTAAATAAAAATAAATAATTTAAAACTGTAATTACATATATTTTCAATAGATAGTTTTGTGCATATCAAATACCACCAAAATTTATTATTGGAACTTTTCAATTAAATAGATAATTAACATTATATCACAAAAATAATTTAATTTTTTATGCTGTAAAAATATAATAAATAATAAATGTAGGAATTTCAAGTTTTGTTATGACAACTGATTTGAGAGGAAATTCTTTGCCATTCAAAGATATACTGCCATATTCAGAAAATTTTATTAATAATCCAATGCATTTTATATTTTTAATACTGAATAAAAAACATCTAATTACTCATTTAGAATAAAAAATGTAACCTGTACAATAAGATTAATAAATATTGTAGAATGGATGATAAGAGCCTCTTAGATTTTAAACTATGAACAGCTGTTGTTAAATCTAAGAATACCTTCATTGAAAGAGGTATATTTAAATATATCTAACAATATAATAAATAGCCAACAATAATTTATGAAATACATACCAATTCAGCAATAATATTACCAGTTGCAACCATCCATTCTATTGTAATTTCAAAAGCTTCAGCAGGCTGAAATATACTATGATATTTTGCATGACCCCATTCTAGTCTTATACTTTTATTGCTAACATCTATATCTATATTAGTATTTTTAAACTGCAAGCCTATCAAAAAATAAACAAATACATAATGTATAAAAATTATTACTATTATTATTATTCTATAGATCAAATTTCTATATTTGTTTATTATTCTTTTTACTTACGGGATTCATTATCAGATAATTCATAAGTATTATCAATATCATTGTTAAGAGACCACGTAAAACCTGTTTCTGAATCTGAAGAATGTTTAACAGGTAATAATTCTACTTCTAACCATTCTTTTTGAAACATTTCAATATCACCTATTTGGCAATCTGCATCTGTTAAAAAAAATTTAATAAAATGTATGCAAAGTCTGAATCTTTTAGTATTTTTCAGATATTTCCGGAATCGTTTTTAAAAAACTAGAAATTCAAAATAAAGTTAATATATACATAGTATTACATAAATTGATAAATTGATCAAAAATAAATTAGAAAAGTTTATGTAAAATATTTTGCCTAAATCTTTTTCTTGAGATACAATATAATATAGATAGAATCCATGAAAAAATTCTAATCTGGATTCACCAGATGCATGACATATTAATTTCTTTTTTTGCATTTCCTGTAAAAATGCAAAACATAATTTATTAAAATTAAATATTTCAATGTAATATATATTATTAAATCTTATTTAAATTTATACTTGTAATATTTTTATTGCTTGTAAATCTGAAACAACATCTTCAACATGATCTTTTAACCAAAATACAGCTTCTCCACTAATAAAAGTCCATGGAGGTAAACCAGCTTGATTATTGAGAAAGGATAGGCCATCTCTACAAATTAAAAACAAGATTTTAATTCATGAAAGATAAAATTCTAAATAGCAAAACAAAAAGCTTCAATAGAAATGTTCTCAGCAATTAGATTGCTTTCTTTAGCTAATTAGCTAAAATGTAACAGGACACACATTTTATAGTTTTCATATATATCTGATAATTTAAAAAAAAAAATAACTAGTCGATAGAGACATGAACTGAACTCTGTATATACTAATGTTTATAGTTATCTGATCAAACTGTATAAACTGTTAAATATAAAAATATTTAGATTACATAAATCAACTAAGCCGAACTTCCTCTGGCAAACAAAGTCTATATTAAAGTTTCAACAATTATTTTGAATTAAAGCTATGGTGCTACCATCTGTTGAGTTAATAATTAATTAATTAAATTTAGAATTAAGGTGGCACCATCTAGTAATTAATGATTATACTATAATTTTTAAATTAATTTTCCCGAAATAAAATTTTGCCACTGCACCGGACTTGAACCAGGATCTTTGGGATAGCGCCCCAATGCCTTAACCGATTAGACCACGGTGACCTATGGCAGAATTCCATTTTGGGAAGCTTATATTTTACTGTGGAGACTTACTTATCAGATGAGGCCGAAACTAGCGCTCCCAGGCAGGCTATCTACATAGCCATGCCTGAGAGTGTAGTAAAATATAAGCTTTCTGAAATGGAATTCTGTCATAGGTCACTGTGGTCTAATCGGTTAAGGCATTGGGGTGCTATCCCAAAGATCCTGGTTCGAGTCCAGTGCAGTGGCAAAATTTTATTTCAGGAAACATTAATTTAAAAATTAATCATTAATTACTAGATGGCGCCACCTTAGTTCTAAATTCTAAATTTAATTAATTAATTATTAACTCAACAGATGGTGGCACTTAGCTTTAATTCAAAAATAATTGTTGAAACTTTAATATAGACTTTTGTCTGCCAGGGGAAGTTTGGCTTACTTTTGATTTACATAATTTGAAATGGTTAATCCCGATTAGTATTGATTAAAGTGTAATATTTAGATTATCTGAAACAAGTAGATTCAAGCTTTAAAATAAGCTTTTAAGAATTTAAATTAGAGATGGTCTTCAACTTACAACTTATTTACAAACCCTGCTGTTGTAAATTGGAGTAGTCAGAAAAAAACTTTAATATAGACTTTTGTCTGCCAGGGGAAGTTTGGCTTACTTTTGATTTACATAATTTGAAATGGTTAATCCCGATTAGTATTGATTAAAGTGTAATATTTAGATTATCTGAAACAAGTAGATTCAAGCTTTAAAGTAAGAGCTTTTTAAGAATTTAAATTAGAGGTGGTCTTCAACTTACAACTTATTTACAAACCCTGCTGTTGTAAATTGGAGTAGTCAGAAATATTCAAAATTTATGGATTGTGCACTACCAATATTTATTATTACACTTCACTTTACTATAATAATCTTAAAAAATAAAAAATATAAGAACCAGATACAAAAATGTTTTCTATACAGGGTGTAAATTATCTCCTTCAAAAAAACTACACTACGACATAGTCGAAATTCAGGCGATTAAAGTGATATAAGACACTTGGGGTCGCAAATCGCAAGCCCGGGTGGGGCGAAGGAGAAGGGCTGCAACGTCATTGCAAAAAAACTGCGCCGTTGACTGTTGATTAATTTAGTTTAACCAGTTCGACAAGGTACACTGTTCTTATGGATCAGTTTGACAACAACGAGTTAACCAACATGTGTTTTGGCGAAGCTCGTGGTAATGCACTGGCAGCAAGACGACTGTACCAAGAATGCTACCCTCAGTGAGCACTGCCTACTTACGAGACTTTCAGCTTAGTTTGAGGTTCAATTTACGGCATTGCTTGCGATTTGCGACCCCAAGTGTCTTATATCACTTTAATCGCCTGAATTTCGTCTACGTCGTAGTGTAGTTTTTTGAAGGAGATAATTTACACCCTATATATCAAATTATAGGGTGGGACTTGAACCTATGTCAATTGCATTCATTGATTACAAAATTTATTGATTACATCACTATTGTAAGTATGAGTGGTAAAAATGAGGCAGTCTTAAGTTGAGGATGATCTATATTTCTACATTAATAAATTTTAGCTGATTTATTATATAATTTTATTATAGTTAGTTTTTATTATAAATCAATATGTCTATTCTGGGGAACATTTGAAGTTTGAATTCTTTTCATAAAAAATGTTAGAAAATATGGTGATGTAGAATGAATGATAATAGAGAAGCAATTGCTGAAAGTCTGGCTGTTTTAGGCACAGGACTATCCATCAATATATCTAAGAGAACTGGAAGAGTGATCAGAGGAACTGAGTGACTTGATTGTGTAGTGATGAAAAGTGAAGAGAATGATTCAAATCTAATAATCTGTAGAAAAAATCTGCTAAGGAGATGGAGAAATGTAATAAGGACAAAAGAATTACAGATAAGAGTAAAAGTGAAGGATCTGCATATGAAGTGAGAGAGATCTGAGATGATGTATGAAAAGATGGATCAAATGGATGGGAATATATGCAATGTAAAAGATGTGTGAACAGACTTTAATGAATGTGTAATGACTGTTGAAAGAGAAGTGGTTGGTGGAGTGAGATTAGGTAAGAAAAACAATGCATGATGAAATGATGAGGTAGCACATGTGGCTGAGGAGAAGACAGCAAATTTAGGAATGTTAAATGGAAATTTGAGGACAGATAAGTATAAAAAATGTAACAAAATGTGCAAAGATAATAAAAGAGAATAGAGAGAGAGAGAGAGAGAGAAAATGAAAAGCTACAGAATGATTTTGAAGAGAATAAAAGAATGTTCTGAAATATATGAGAAATTTGAGAATGAAACAAGGTACAAATGTGTTTGGTATAAAAAATAAGAATGGTAGAATGCTGGGGATGAATCTATAGTGGCTGACAGCTGGAGAAAGTTTTTCTATGAGTTTTACAAGCCAATTAGAGAAAGGAATGAGAATGAAAGTGATGAGAACAAAATGAATGCAATGAAGATACGAGCAGGACAAGCAAATCAATGAAGAGGAGGTTATAAATGCAACTGGTAGATTAAATTGTGGTAAAAGTCCTAGCATGGATGGGGTTCATGGCTGAGATGTTGAAGTATGGTGGGAAATCTACTTATTTAATTAATTAATTATAATTAGCCAATAAGCAGAAATTATTATACTCACAGATAAATTGCTATAATAAAATTAATAGTAGTGCTTTCGGAATTCTTGTATTCCCTCTTCAGCTTTACACATCAAAAATAATTCTATTCCAATGATGTGTAAAGCTGAAGAGAGAATACAAGAATTTCAAAAGTGCTACTTTGAATTTTATTAAAACAATTTATCTGTGAGTATAATAATTCCTGCTAATTGGCTAGTTATAATTAATTAATTAAATAAGTTAAAGCAAGCAGTAAATGAACATTTAGAAAGGGAAATCTACTAATGAGTAAATTGGTATCTATGTAAATAATGATTTTGAGTGATTGGACTAAATCTGTAATTATCCCCATTTATAAGGTGAAGAGTGAGAGAAGTGAATGCAAGAATTATAGGGATATAAGTTTGATAAGTATATCTGGGAAGGTATTTGGTAAGATTGTGATTGAGAGAATGAAAAGTGTGACTGAGAGTACAGTTGAGTCTATGTAGTCCGCCTTTTGCCAGTCTGACATTTCCAGTAGTCCAACACTCTGTGAACTGTCGTGCCGTCCATGTGAAATTTTCATGTCACAACTTGTCCATGTGCGAGAGAGAAAAAATGACGTAAAACAAATTGTCAGTCACTATTCATTTGCTGTGCAGGCATTATAATTGGACTATTATTTAAGTTCAGTACACTGTTTACTGTAAATAGTGTTTTACTGTATCAGTGTTTGTTATTTATCTTTACATAAATGTCACAAATCGGAAAAAGTGAAAAAAACATATAACATTGACTGTGGTCGAAAAGGCACAAATAATTAAGAAACTTGATTGGAAGGAAAGTTTAGTGATTTGGCTTTGTTTCATGGTATTGGACGAGCCATATATAGGATTTATGATATTAAAAAAAAATTGGGATAAAATTAAGGGTTTTGTGAAAGATTTGAATAGTAAGAGCAGTGAGAGGAAAGTCTTAATAAACTGAGCGTATTTGTTTGTTTAATTCCATTTTTTTATTGAACATCCAATAATCTGACAAATCTCTGGAACCATATGTGTCGGATTAACTCTACTGTATGAGATATGCAGAGTGGCTTCAGGAGTGGAAGATCAGATTTTTCTCAATGCATAAGATTGTGGAGAAGTATCTTCAAATGAAGATGATATTTTGTGCTTTTGCCATTTTGAAAAGGAATATGGCAGAGTGAATAGGAGTAATCTGTGAAATATGGTATGAATGAACAGCTGCTTGAGGTAGTGAGAGCAATACATACTAACAATTCTACAAATATCAGAATGGTTTATATTTGAGGAAGGAGTGAGACAAGACTGTGTAATGCCCATGATTGTTTAATGTACACTTGGAAGAAGAGTGAGTTAGGTGTGAAGATGAGTTTGTTTGTGTGTGTTTGTGTGTACTATATGCTGTATGCTGATGACTCTGTTCTTTCCGCACACAGTGAATAAAGTTTGAGGATGTTTGTTGCATAACTGAATGAAGCATATCAGAGGAAACAGATGAGAATAAATGCAGAGAAGACAAAAGTACTTGTATTTCATAAGGGTGAACAATGTATAAAATGTGAGATTGAATTGAATGAGGTGAATCTGCAGCAGGTGAATGAATGCATATTTAAGAGGATGTTTTGAGAGAGAGGATCACATTAAAGTTGAGATTATGAGAAAAGCAAATGCTAGATTAAAAGTTGTGGATGCATATGGAAGGTATTCTAGGAATGAGAATCTGTTAAAGAATGCTGGGATGCCCATATATCAATGTGTGCTGGTCCCATCATTGATGTATAGAACAAAGATCTATATATGGATTAAAAGGCATAGAAAGTGTTTGAGTGTACTGGAGATGAGATACTTGAGAGATGTAGCTGGAAAGATGAGATATGACTGTTTCAAATGACAAAATATAAAAGCAATGTAGAGTGAAAAGGAGTGTGATAGAGCAGTAAGTAAATCAGCTTTGAAACAGTTTGGCCATGTGAAGCAAATGAATGAGGGAGAAGAAGACCAAAAAAGAGTGGAGACAGCAAGTGGATGAGTATCTGAAGAAATACGAGTTTCAGAAATAAACCTTTAAAAAGACTTGCCATTCCCATATTAGACTATTTCATAATAAAAAATGTAGAGCAAATGGGCCTATAGTACTAAAAATTTTGTAAAAAGGTAATTATGATGCTCTTATATTATTCTATATTAAAATTAATTTATCATTTTTTTTTTTTTTGAATTTTTGTGATTTTTTTATAAATGAAAATGATAAAGAAAAATTTTAAAAAACAATAAGAATATATGTTCAATAATTTTACTTACGTAGGATGTTTCATAACTTCTATTACATTAGATAAAGGAGAATTAAGATTCAACCATTTTGATTCTTCAGTTCTGGAAAAAATATTTCAGTTGCATCAGCTGTATAAAATGATAAAATTAATCTTGGTCAAAAGTTATATGAACTATATAACATTCATTTATATAACTTGTTTCCACATTTCTTACAATAACCTGAAAATATGGTAAACTTCAAATATCTCTTAAGTGTTCAATCAATCATTTTTTAACTGTTGTTTACTATTTAATTTTATTTTTTCAATAATCAAATACAGCTATAGTAACTACCTGAAATTAAATAGTAACTCTGGTACTTAATTTCAGTTATCATCACTAATTTAAATTAATAATGCACCACTAATATTATATGAATATATATTTTATTATTTGATTAATTAAACCCAATTGATTGATTGTTTGATAAATATTATATCCATTATCATGATGCTACTTATTTCATGTAATATACAGGGTGATCCTAATTAAAGTTATCCTATGTAGAGCACCTTGTAACTTGACCTAATTATTCATCACCAAAGTTCATATTTAGATTATTCAAGAGATGAGAAAAGGAATCCACAAAAAAATAATTCCAAAATTCGCCATTAAGGGAAATATGATGCTATTTGATAGCAAATACACTAAGAAAGCAAAGGAAATGAATACAATTTAACACCTGTAAAATGCATTTAACCATATTTATTTGTTTCTACACAAATAAATAGAAAAATACAAATTTCAGCACCTCTAGTACTGGAAGGAGCATGTGTTAAAAAATAAAATCTGTTCACTGTAGAACTGTAAGGAGTTGAAAAAGAGTCGTCCTAGTAAAAAACTTTGGTATTTTAGTTTAACAAAAGTCGCAAAAAAATTTGTTCAAGCATAGAAGCAGTGCTTATCTATGCAGAGAGAGAAATGTGACAGCTGCCATGTTCCAATGCTACGGTAGAACATTGACCGCCCTGTCAGTTATGGAGATGAATAATTTTGGTTGGAATGTACGACTGTTTTTGACAGATTATTATTATTTTTGTAAACATGTAATTAAGGAAGAAAGGAATTTTTTACTAATTAGCTTCAAGAATAATTTTTATTTTTTCTTCGTTCAATTTATGTTAATTACAAGTGCTATAAACAGATGTCTACTGGAGGGCACAGCTAGTCCCAGTGAGAACTGTGTTTCTTATCAAGTGTTGTTGTTACTACAGATGGTTGGTGTGTTGTCTATTTTTATGAAGAATTCGCCTGGTGAATTGTCTCCGAAAAGTTTATTCATTGATTGGTGGATCTTGTTTGTCCCATTTTTTGGCAATTACTTAGGAAATAATATTTTGAAGAAAGTAGTGGATTGACAGGAAATTGTTCGAGATTATACTAAGTATTTTTGTAAAATTTTGTAAGTTGTTTAAAAGTTTAGAATTAATAAAATTATTTTTTATAACTTAACAATGGAGCAGTTTTTACAAGCTGTAGACATAGTTTTAGACTGGTTAGATGACAATAAGATTGATGTTCATCTTAAGAGCTGCACGGCAAAAAAGGGTGAGACAGAGGGAGCGGGATAACTGCAGAGAGTATTTTGGGAATACAAGGGAAGGAAGAATCTAGGACTAATATAAGAAGTGGCATTTGTAAGTATGGATATATCTGATTGATTTGCTGTTTCATTACATTATGAACAATAAAGATGTCTATGAAGATATATCAGATGTATCTATCAGTGATTTAAGCAATTGAATGAGTTTGAGAGTAGAGTTAATACAATACATCATGTATCGTCTATTTACTTGTCTTGATATTCCGATATTTTTTGGATGCCAATATATCTAATGATACGATATTGGTTTCTGTATGTATTTAAATCATTGATTAAATTTATCGATGGTTAAATTATATCGGTTAAAGACTTGGTTAAAGATAATGGCCGATTTCGAACAAAATAACAATATATATAAAATATTAATATAAATTAATAATAATGTAAAATAACAATATAACAAATAATTTTGCTTGAAGGGAACAAAATTCCCAGCTACTGGGACTATCACAACAGATTGATTGAAAAAAATAACAGTGGACAATAAACAATTGGAGGGATGAATACGGAACTACGCCACTACTTGGATCAGGCAATATTAGATCACCATGAAGATCCAATAAAATATTGGATAAGTGCAATTTTTGCTATCCAAATTTATAAAAGATTGCATTGAAGTATTTGATTATATCAGCCACATCAGTGCCTGTTAAACATTTGTTTAGTAAGCTAGGTGCGGTGGTATGTACAAAAAGAAGCAGGTTGAAGCCTGAATTAATTTCAACGATTTTAATGCCGAAATCAACAATAGAATCAAATTTCTGGTGATTTTTAATCAAATCTAGCAAATAAATGAGTTTTAAAGGAAATTATTGTTCGTTTTTTCCCATATTATCATATCCCGATATTTTCGATATCATCCCAAAATATCTCGATATTAAATATCATATAAAAATCCATATCGAAATATCACCGATATGATATTTTGTTTTGTATCACACATCTCTATTTGAGGAAGACTAGTATTTCATATATTTATAGCAAACCTACATCAAAATAACTCTATCAAGCCAAATTTCCCCTAGCAGTTTATTTTTGAAATAAACTGCCAATTTAAAAATTATTAATTTGGCAGTTATTTCAAAAATAAACCACTAGGGGAAGTTTAGCTTATTAGGATTATTTGGATCGTGTAAATCCCCAATGTAAATATTGATTTATGAAACTTACATCAATTTTTTTGATAAATATATAGTATATATATTTAATATTTTTTTCATAAAGAATTGATTGTATTCATTGGATAAATAAACTAAATATATTATTATAAAATGATTTTCATCTAAATATTAGTTTTAAAACATTAAAAATTAAAGAATAAATAAATGTTAATAATTATCAGCTGAAAAAGTGCAGGAAACAAAACCAGGTGATTATTTCATAATAATTAGCTTCTAATTTGAAGCCTTCTTCCTTCAATAATGTTTATACAATTCCAATGTTGAATAAGGATTTGTTTAGAATAAAAGAATATGTAGATATTGCAAATCATCAATCTGAATAATAGGATATTTGAGCATAGAAATGATGTTAAAATAGGTAGAACGACAATCATGTTAGTGAGAAGATTTTAAGAGTATGATGTGGATGTCTTTTCTTTCTTTCTTTTGTATGGTAAGCTTGGTGGCTAAATTTTGATTGTCCCTTTCCACTCAAATAGAGTACTAAGGGAGCTGTTCTGAGCCAAAATTAAATGCAAAATGTAGTAAAAGCAAAGAACCCTTCCAACTTAACCTATGTGATGACATGTGTGAAAGTAACTCTGTATAGAGGAGTATTAATAACTTATTTTAAGTTAGGTAGAAACTTAGAACTATTGTTAGTAGAAATTAAGTACTATGTTATTAGAAACCTAGAACCATGTTAGTAGAATATCTAGAAAGTATGTTAAGAGGAAACTTATTTTAAGTTAGTAAAAGACTTATAACTATGTTAATACCTAAAACTAATAATTTTTTTT
>AYEL01064282.1:0-46882 GCA_000484575.1 Olivierus martensii
TTTATTGAGGATTCAATGAAGCATGATTTAGTGAGATTTGCTGTCTGTTGATCATTAAAAAGTATATGTAATGGAACTGGCCAGGTTATGAGTTGTTCATGGAAATGTGTTATCAGCTTTCTCCGCCATGAATCAAAGAAGATACAGTCATAAACAATGTGTTCCACAGTATCATCATCCCCACAATTACAGTTACATCGAGAATAAGAAAGAATTTTGAATCTATTCAAATAGAAATTTAATTTCCCATGCTGAGTTAAGAATGCTGTTAATCCACGATGAAAAACCCCGAGATGTATATTTAGCCGGCTATTAAGAGTTGGAAAAAATTTATGAGTAATTTCGCCTTTATTATCTGATCCCCATCTACTTGACCAGCTGGCTCTTGATTGCTTGCAGAGAAAGCCTTTAACATATGTAGCAGGAAGGGTATTGTAAGAGGTGTCTTTGTTTAAATGTGCAGCTCGTGCCAATGTGTCAGCCAGCTCGTTCCCCAGACAGGATCTGGATGTCAGATGGAATGATGTTAGAGTGATGAAACCCTGTCGTAACATAAAATATGGTATTGTATAATTTCATCCCACTTCTTATTACGAGTAAATAAATTCAGCACAATTTTAAAAGTGGAAAATACAGTATATTTTAGTAAACTTGTAGATCTTTCAGCTTTATTAAGCCATCTTCAGCAAATCATACATAACGTATAAGAATTCGAACGTAAAACTTAGTAAGAACATAATTTGAATTTAAAAATTTGTTTATATTTCCTGTTACAAAATAATTTTAAATTTGTAGTTTATATTAATTACTTAGGAATTTAATATTTATTATATAATAATAACATCAGAAAACATGTATATGAATAGATTAATGTAAGACACAAGCTTTCATACTTAGTATTAGATAACGTGATTCAATTAAATGGCCAATATTTCCGTTATTTCCTGTAAAATTCTAGTAATTATAAAGTAAGACTTATCTTTACAATCTCAATCAATTTCAACCATTCTCAATCACAATAATGCAAATTTACAAAATTATTTAATTATTTTCACATAAGCATCTTTGAAAACTTACAATTTATACAGATTCATATATAGCGATTTTACCATTAAGCATCAGTTTAATACTATTAGAGGGTACTTGGTACTATTAAAATGTACCATGTACCGCTCGGGTCCCCTTCCCCCCATAGATGGCCCTTACTTTCTGACCCGTCACATATATTTCATATCCGGTAGATGTCAGCTTCAACCCTTTTTTTCTGTTGACCGCAATCCGAAATTCGTCCTCCGACCTACTTCGCACACACTATTAGAGAGTACTTAACACTATTAAAACGTATCATGTACTGCTTGGGACCCCTTCCCTCGATAGAGGGCCCTTACTTTCTGACCTGTCACAAACGGAAGCAGTCAGTTCAACCCTTTTTTTCTGTTGACCGCAATCCGAAATTTGGCCTCTGACACACTTCGCACACACCATTAGAGGGTGCTTAACACTATTAAAACGTATCATGTACTGCTTGGGACCCCTTCCCCCGATAGATGGCCCTTACTTTCTGACCTGTTTTTATACTTAACAATTTTATTCTCAGCCTTAATTTGCATGCAACAGATCATTATTCGAGCTCAAAGTAATCGAGGCCTACCTGTATTTGCTTAACAATTTTATAAGTCGCACTAATCGAAATCGCATTATTCGAACTCGGCACATTTTATAAGTCGCACTAATCAAAATCGCATTATTCGAACTCGCACTAATTTTGTAAGTCGCACTAATCAAATATGGTATCAATTTTATAAGTCGTACTAATCGAAATCGCATTATTCGAACTCGCACTAAACGAGGCCTATCTGTATAATAATAATTGCATTTCCAAATCTTCCAATTAAGTAAGAGCTGTATTGTACATATATGATATTTATACGATCTAAATATAAATGTACTATATTTTGGCAATATTTAATAATAACAAGCAATACAAATAACTTAAATATTTAATGTATCATAAAAAGAATTTTAATAGTTTGCTCCCATTCTATTCTTTATATTCTTTTTATTTTGCTTTTATCTTATTTTTGCATTTTAAAGCCTTGTTAAATTAAATCAACATTATTTTCATGTATATAATGATCATTTATAACCTCTTATCCTGTGATTTGCAATGTTCAAATTTTTTTGTGTCTACATGTATGTTTAAATTTTAAAATATGTTCACATATTTTGAATGCTAAATTCTGTTATTATAAAGTAATACTTATAATTCTATAATTGATATATATTTGCTGAAGATGGTTATATAATCGAAAATGTTTCAATTAGTGTTATTGTGTTTATACTACTGCTTTATTATTGTTTTAGTATTTTATTTTTCTTGAATTTTGGTGTATAAGCAGTTTTCATTATATTTTTCAACAAGCATTATAATTATCCTCTATTGGTTATTTAGTAACTAAGATGAACTAATAGTTTAAAATATGTTAAAATAATTATAGTAAATATGAATAAATAAAAAATTTTGACTTTTTTTCTACATAATACTGCTGATATTCTTTTGAATCAAAGTAAATTAAAAAAAATAGTATAAAAATATTTAAAATCAAATATTTTAATTAAAACATCAAAATTTTAAATAAATTATGCAATTTTTGTATGAAATTGTATCATCAAATAAACCAAAACATAGACTTAATAAGAATTTATTTTGTAAGGCATTGCAATATTAACATACTGGAAATTTATGGTTGATGGCTTATTTTATTCATAACAAATTATAGCACATTTCCTAAAAAAATATAAGTATTAGATTATTACCCAATTATTATACAGAATCTTAAAATATTAGTATAAATATAGGAAAGCATATGCAATTTTCTATTTACTATATCAAATAACAAATTTTACAGCCTATAGAGGAATGTATTTCAAAGATTTCATTAAAATTATATAAGAATTCAACTTAGGGAAGTTGAAATATTTTTATGTAAAATTACAAATTTATTAAAAATAAGATAGGAGGTGCAACATGAATAACAGATTTTTTTTTGCTAGTGATCATAGTGTTAATATCAATTGTAAAATACATCCCAAATTTAGAGATATTAAAATGTGACAAACAAGAAATTTAGAATCAAGAAAATATAGTAATATCAATATAGAAAATCAATGTTACAATTTTTGTACATCAACATGTACTTTACTGAATATGGAAGAATAAAAAATTATTATAAATATATTATAATTTATAATTAAGAATTTATTTACAAATAAAAATAAAATTTTTTAAAAATTATTTATATTGCTTACATATCATCACTAAGTCCTGAGCTAGATTCTTGTGTCATTTCTAAAGATGAACTAGAACCAGCAAGCTATTTAAAATAAAAAGAAAATAAATATTTCAGATTTATTTATTTAATATTAAAATTATGAAATCTTTTAAATTAAATTTATTATACTTTAGCATCAGCTTCAGCAGCTGGTGAAATTCTTCCACTTCCTGAAAAATCTATTCTTATTCTATCTATAGGTTTTGATCCAGAACGAGATCTTGGTCTATCATGTATCCTATTACTGCCCACACGTTCACGAAAAGAATTTCCAAGTCCTTGACTACTCTGAGAAGGTAAAGTATGACCTAGACTAAATCTACGCATTTGTGATGCATATGGTAACTGAAAGAAAAAAATAATAATAATAAAAATCCATTTATCTTTTGTAAAAATGATAAATTATATCATCTTTATTTAATAATATTTTTCAATATTAAAGAGTAAGTATAATACTACTGGAAATTAAATATCAGTAATTTAAAGTTAATAAATTTACTTTAAATATATCATTCTGGAATTAATTGGTAACAATGTATTGTGGTTATTGATTTTCATATTCTCTAATATCTAATAAAGAACATGAATTTTATTAAAACATTTAAAAAATGTTTGTTTTCATCTTGCTTATCAACCAATATTTACATCTGAGTCAAAGGCTATCTTTTAATATTTGATTCCTGAAAATGGGTTAATGTAGTAGCACTTTTATAATTTATATAATCTGGATTATCAATTCGTTTCTTTATATTATCTGGACTTCTTTGAGTTCAGTGCAGGAAGTTTTAGAATATTATGTTATTCGCATTCTATATAGTTTCAAGCAAGGACGTTTTATAATTCAATTTCGTGGTTCTGAGAATAACACAAAATTGGTTGCTTCTGCATATGCAATTAAGGCTAAATTTAACTAATAAAACTGCCTATTTTTTCATTTCTTTTCTACAAAAAGTGGATAGATATGTATTATACTTAGTCTCCCTATTTTAAAATAAGTACATCTAGGAATAATTAAGTAAACTCTTATAAATTGAGTTCTTAAAAATGTATTAACTGAATACAAAGGAAGATCCAATAACAAATTACATCCTAATAAATTTATATAATTAAACTCAAAAAGGTTCTACATAAATAAGGGAAGAATTGTTTCTCATTCTTTTGTTAAATTAAAAATTAACAATCAAATTAAAAATTGTAAATTAAAATAATTTTGCAAATAGACATTGAAAAGCCCTCCCATAAACATTTTTTTCTGTTTGTTTTTAGTTTTATAGATAATGTTCATTTATTTTTACAGGTACTGTTACTATGATATTTTGAATTGCACAGAACTTTTTGGCATTGACACTTACACTTATTAGTGTTACAATAACATATGCAGTGGCCAAGGTAGTGGGACATGATGAAACCTTATTGGGACCCAGAGGAGAGACCTGATGCTTTCCATGGGATACTACTACAAACACATGACCTGTTTGTAGAACATCCATTTCAGAATAGTCTATGATCATTTCAAATTGCTCAGAAAGTGTATTGGTTTTGGCAGAGTTGCTCACAATATGTTGTGGTTACCTCATGATGACCACGAAGCGAAATAATGTTGAACATTGGTGTTTGGTCTTTTGTGGCCACAACACGTTGGGCTCTTTCTCCCAATCATTATGTGATTTCGCTGTTTGAGCGTAACATACATACATACATATATATGTATATTATATTATAATATAGTATGTGCATGCATGCAATTATTATGTGATTTCGCTGTTTGAGCGTAACGTACATACATACATACATATATATGTATATTATATTATAATATAGTATGTGCATGCATGCATTTGTGAGTTGTTTGTTCCTGTATGTCTATGTATATACAGGGTGATTCAAAAAGGTTGTGCTAAAATTTATATTCTTGTAGAGGATAAAATTTTGAGTAAAAAAGTCTAGTCATATTTTTTGATTTGAGGCTCCTTTTAAAAGATATAACACACAAAAGTTTTGTGATGTATTTCCAGTTGTCAAAAATTATTTTTTAAATATGCTTATTTGTATTTTTAAAATTATTTATAAATTTTAACTCTTAAAAACAATCATAAAAAAATTTATAGCATCAAGAACAGATTGTTTATTAAAATAGTGACTGATTATTTAAATGAAATGTAATTGTTTTACAAATGTAGAATTCATTTTCAAACCTTATCATTTTTGAATGTTCAAAAATGAATGATATGTTTGTAAAACAATTACGTTTCATTTAAATAATTGGTCACTAATTTAATAAACAATCTGTTCTCGATGCTATAAATTTTTTAGGATAGTTTTTAAGTAGTTAAAATTTATAGATGATTTAAAATACAAAATAAGCATATTTTAAGAATAGTTTTTGACTGAAACGGAAATGATGTCACAAAACTTTTACATATTATATCTTTTAAACAGAGCTTCAAATCAAAAAATGCAACTGACATTTTACTCAGAATTTTATCCTCTACAAGTCTATAAATTTTAGCACAATCTTTTTGAATCAACCTGCATTTACATACATACAGGAATATCTCATACAATGCAGTTAATGTATTCCAAAAAATTATCACACTAATTAAATCTGCAGTAACTGGCAATATATTCAGTGGAAAAAATGAGGATTTATTTCTAAAAGAAATTATTTTTCATTTAAAAATAATTAGATCTGACAAATAAAGATACTTTGTGTAGGACTAATGGTACAAAGATCTTTACAGTATTAACAAACAATAACAAGTTTATTTATTGAATCAAAATTATTTATTATTATAAAACATTTTTGGTATTAATCCATTATCAATAAACTACAAATTCAACAACAAACTTAAATTTCAAGTTTACTAATTATAGATTAAGACCCAAAACTGCTTAATAATAAATAATTTTGGTTTGATAAATAAGCTTGATATTGTGTTGTTAATTTTGTTTCCTGAACCAGGAATTTGATTATTATGGGTCTTTACAGCAATGATGCTGAATTGTTAATGTCACTAGAAGTATCTGCAGAGTTTTCAAATTCTGTTCAAGGGGTGACAAACTCAGAGAAGTGAGAGTAGGCATCAAGAGGAATCAAAATTCCCATGGAACATGTTATCACAAACCACATTTAGTCAGTGAAAATTGCAAAATACTTATGCAGGGTCTGATGTTGACTGGGGATAACAAACAGTACAATAATAATTACAAAAAATATTTACTTGAGAGCATGTTTATAACAGTCTGTGGTACAAAGTACAATGCTAGAAAGGGGATGATGAGAAATTATTACAGGAGTTGTTCAAATTGATGGCTGCAGACATCATTGCACAGGCATAAGTATTTTCTCAATTTTAACTGACTAAACATGGTTTGTAATAGCAATTTTGATTCCCATTTAATTTCCATTGCAATTTTGATTCCTCTTGATGCCTACTATTGCCTTCCTTTGAGGATGTTGCCACTTCAATAGAATACACTGTATACATATACAGTTGATTCCACTTAATTGGGACATGTTGAGACTAATCCATTTTGGCCCAATTAAACAAACTAATAATAAATTTTAAAATAAAATAAATAATACGTAGGTAAATAAATAAGTAAGTAAAACAATAATAATTAGGTACCTATTTTAATGCTTTATTAAATCAAAATACAAAAAATGGGCCACTAATATTCACGCCTCGCCCACTAACTATAGAAAACCATTGATCTACTGTTTCTTTGATTTATGGTTCCTTTCCATCATGCTTTCTTTTGGATATTTCTGAAATTTCTATTTATAATGCCCATTCCTCACAGAGTTGATTTTCTTATTGGAGATGTGCTATGGTAGATTTTGGTACACCAATTATATCAGCAAGTCTACGATGGCATGTATTAAATGGCTGGCTTTTAATTATATCCAACAAAACAATTTTATTTGAAAGTGCAAAATCATTTCTTGGGCATCTTGGCAAAGATTTAAAAACTTTAAATAAAATCAACACTATAAATGAATATCACTAGGTACAGTAACAGTAGACTCTTAAGCAGACGCATACTTGCCAGACATACAATGATAGATAACTGCATAAATGCACATATACAATATATATGTGTGTATGCATATTAAAATAATATGGTAATTTTATAGTAAAATAATAAAATACACTAAAATTTTTCACATCATACTAGTGTTGCCAAATATTAGTGTATGTAGTGTTGATGTACTTTTGAAAAATCCTTAAAATATGTCAAAAATTGCTAAATTCCTTTCTGCTACTGTCCAATTAAGTGAAAAGTTGTCCCAATTAAGCATTTAAATTATGTATTATTTATTAGTTTGGTTTCTGTTCTTTGAGATTTGACCCAATTAACTGGAATCTACTATATATATAGAATTCTTGAGATTTGGCCCAATTAAGCAGAATCCACTATATATATATTGTTCGCAATTATGCGTTGCCCCAGTTAAGCGGAATCCACTGTATTAATAATAATCTCTGGTAACATTTTCAGTTTTCTATGGCCCTGCTCAGCCAGTTCTCTTGGTGGTCCAATTAAGCAGAATCGACTGTTTTGTGTTAACTTGGACAATATTAAATGAGGACCTACTGTATTGCAATGTAAAAAAGCAGCTGTCCCAATTAACTGGTGGCCCAATTAAGCAGAATCGACTTATAAAAATTTTAGTGTTATGGTTATTTTATTATTTAACTATAAAATTACTATATTATTTTAATATGCATACACACACATATTGTATATGCATTTATGCATTTATTAAAATAATAAAATAATTAAAACTAAAATTTATATATAATAAAAAATATAGCAGCAATTAAATGTCAAATAAAAAAAGATCATCATTTTATTCCATCATTTGCCAAATATTAATACAATATACAGTAACAGTAATTATAAATTTTTAAGATAATATTTTTAGAAATTTCTCTTTTATTTAGTATAAATATAATACTGCATTAATTACATTCTTGGGTACAAATTATAAACTGCATTATAGTGAATCTTGCACTATGCAAGGTATCCCATATACATATTTGGTTATATTACATACACTCACATCTCTTTTACATGGACAACATTAAACTGTACACCTCAACACAAATGAAAACAACCCAGAGGCACGATTACATAAAAATAAACATCATTCTTATTTACACTTATTACCTTTTACATCGAAATCGACTGTTCCGTGCGCATTAATACGTCATTAAAAGTTGGTAATACGCCGCTTCCAAAGACCCAACACTGCCTTCCGATGCTGTCGTCAAGTGTAGATATTAACATGCGTGTGAATGATAACATCTACTTCATAATAATAATATAAAATACCGGTATTATCATTTAATATATGGCACAGCGCCAAGAAAACGCGATACAAAGTAAAATCTTTTTATGCATGTGGATGGTTCCAACCACAGATTAGTGTATACAGATGGGACTTGGGCGGTAGGATTTGCCGCGTGGAAACGCTTCGGCTTTCCACTCTGGAGGACCAGGGTTCGAGGATTGGTCGCGTGGAAACGCTTCGGCTTTCCACTCTGGAGGACCAGGGTTCGAATATCGGGTCCCACCCCTTGAAAATATTTATCATGGGGTCCGGGCCCGGTAGGGTCCCACCCCTTGAAAATATTTATCATGAGGTCCGGACCCAGTCCGTCGATCTCCGTCCTTCACAATCCGGCTGACCCCTCCGTAACCCCTATGGAGGGTGTCAGCTTGTGGAAGGGCTTGTTTCGCCCAGCCACATAGTATTCTTCCAGAATAGAATGTGGCGTCATCTGTTAACAAAAAAATGCTCGTTAATTTAGCAGTTAATTCAAAAATAAGTCACTAGGGGTATAATTTGGCTAATTAGTAATATTTGGATGATAAAGATTAGTTGCAATATTCTCTAAATTTATAAAATTGTACTAAAAGAGTCACTGAAATATACGCTCTAATATCTGTTATAACATTAAAAGTTTGAGTACATGATCAAATATTGTCAAAAATTGTTTTGGCAGTTATCATCTATGCTCTATCTTCTAATATATATATTTCTTTATTATAATTTAATTAATATATCATACGTTATATTGTTTCATAAATTAAACAAAAATTTTAAATGAGTTATTTAATTTTGTAATCCTGAAGATTATATGATATTGAAATGTACAAAAATGTATTAAAATATTTGTGCTATGTTTGAATGATTTATTATGAAAAGATGTAGATTCTGCAATGAAATAACTATGACTTGGCTTATAAAATGTTAAAATTAGAAATTTTTATAGATAGTAATTTACCGGAGTTACGTAATGGGTGGGACCGGGAAGCATTACTTAAGATGGAGTACCCGTATATTCCCAAATCTAATTTCAGATACATATGTGTTATGTCTGCTGGTAAAGTGAAAACTAACTACGAGGAGGCGCACGCCGAGGGACGAGACGGCGTGAAATTCGACAAGGTCTTGGTTTTGTTTTAAGGGCGGGAGACGCCATTATGTAGGTACGAGATAGAAAGCCAATAAAGGTGGTTGGTTAGTTGGAATAGCTGTTCCGTTATTTAACGAACGACACAGAAACATAAAAATATGTATTAGGTTCTTAACTGGCTCTTAATTACCAAGAAAATAAAAAATTATAAAAGTTTATAATATGTAGTTATAATTAGACGCTTAATTAACAAATCAGCAAATGAAAAATATGTACAGTACATGCATATATATGCATTAAGTAATTCTGAAACCAACAAGTGGGCGAGGGGGCAGGATGAGAAGTTACGTATCTCCGAATTTATGTAAGTCGGAGTATTATTAAACAGTACTATTAGGCCTATTTATAAATTAATTATAGTCTATACTGAGAGTTTATTTTTCGTTTTTAACCAATGAAAAGTGATTACTGATTGAATAATTTCGTTTTCTATTTGTTTAGATACCATTGTTTTTACATTTGTATGTTTGGATGTCAGATATTTATTTTAAAAAAATTAATTACGTCGCTTTATTATTTAAAAAAATATTAAAATATTTATATTATATTTATTTTCAATCAATAAAAATGACAACTTTCATAATTTTAATATTGAAATAAAAAAATATTCTAATTGTTTGAGTAAAAATAAATTACTGAAAAATTAATCAATTAGAATATCTGTTTTTCAAAATTTTATTTTTACTGCATTATAAGAAACATTCGAAAACTAACATCTTTCTGTTATCATACAATTTTTGTTTTATTTTTAAATCTTAATACAACCTGCAACAAAATATTATAAACTACAATATTGATCGATCAGAAGTGTAGAATTATTTTAATTTTACATGTTTTTGAAATTACATTTGAAAGACCAAAAAAATTTTAATGCTTTAACATGATGTTTTCCTAGAGTTAAATTTTTGAATCATTGAACTTTAACTTAATTGGAAATTGAAATACAGTAATCGGATTTTATTGCAGTTAAATATACATTTTTCATCGTTTTTTTCGACTATTAATATATTCTTAGAATGCGCATATGCTGATAAACGTAGCGTTTAAGGAGCATCCATAAACTATTATACTGTAGGTAATAGACATGTGAAGATAAATGACGCATGGAAGGAGAGAGTCATGCAAATTATGCCAGGCTTAGTTGTCGAGAGTTTTATATCTCCACGAATAAAAAAAAAAAAATATTTTTAGTCAGGGAAACTTCCTCTATAAAATATAAAATATTTATGCATAATCGTTCGAAAAATAAAGATTCTAATGTAATATATTTGAAGATACTATATTACAGTGGTCTCAAACTCAAATTGCGTGCGGGTCGAATGCGCAATTCGAAAGGAAATGAAGGGTCGAATATTTTTAAACAAAATTACAATGAAAGGAAAATATTTTATTGATACAGTAGTTACTAATAGCACAGTGCAGGTTGAGTACAGTATGCTTTAAAACTACGTTGTTATTTTATTAACATTAAATTGTAATAATTTTCGACTGTAACATATATTTAAACAAACAGCTAAAATATCTTCGCGGCCCTCCAGGTTGAGACCACTACTATATTAGATCAAGGATAGAGGGTGATTGGGAGAAATGGCCTATTTTTCCCTAGTTTGTTATTATTTCAAAGTATGATCACCAAATCTCGTTTACTACTACCTCCTTTAAGCCTTCTAACAAAGAAAACGTAGTATTCTCGTAGGATCATTTTCACCATATTTGCAATTGAAAAACTTCAAATAAATGCTGCAATTTTCGTCTTAAAATTATCAGTAGTCATCTTAATACATAAACATATGTAATACTTTGGAACCGGGAATGCAATGACATCAGATACATAGTCACTGAGGAACATACAAAAATCTTTATTCGTTTTTTCAAAGCTACAAATAGTTTTAACAAAATACTACCAAAAAATACATTTATAATATCAATAGATATAATAAAAATGAACTCTATTTAATATAATAAATACGAACTATAGTTTAATTTTTCTTGCTTTCAACCAGGCAAAATCTTAATTGTTTATCAACTAATCAATTTAATTGGCATTGGTTTCTTTCTCCCTTGCTTAATATACGTTAGAAAAATACGCTATTAATAATTTATATAATTCTTTATAGACAGACGGTACAGCACGAAATATTGTCAAGATAAATATAATTATGCTTATGTGTGAAATTGCAACTCATTTTCGCACCCTTTCATAATTTTCACCCGAGGAGAAAATTATGAGAGGTTGCGTCACTCGCCTCACCCTGGATCTGGCGCTGATATTTACTTTAATGCGCGTGAGTGAAGAGATGAACAGGAAAGAAGGCGCGCCATTTTCTAATGTTGCTTCAGGTGACAAAATATCTAGATCCGGCGCTGGTAAATAATATTGATGACAATAGGATCCACTGGAGAAAACTACATAATGTATAGTAGATAGAATAAAGAATACTTTGCCTTTTTGTCATTCTGATTTAGCCATATTAAGTCACATGTATTAAAGTTACATCTTACCTATCCACCGAAAGATTCCACTTTTTCTTTGAAATTAGAGAGAGTCAAAATTTTGCAGCTATGATATTTTCATAGAATAAATGCCAAAAATATAGTTCAAGACTTTGTGTTCAAGTTTCTAATGCCAGGAAAGATTGAAACTTACTATAGGATATGTGAGAACAGAGGCATGAATTGCTTCAAAATTTCGAAACAATAATGGAATTCCATATAAGACGCAGGAATGAATAATTACATCTATAGTGGAATATCCTGGTTAAAATTACAAATTATATATATATATAAATTTCACCAATATAGTGTAAAAAATTTATCAGTTATTTTAGCATGTATAAAATATGCTGGCATTATAAATTATAAATTATGAAGCAAATGTTATTTTGATGCTCTTCATTGTATGTTTTTTTTTTTTACATTTTTACGCCCCCTTCCAATCAGGAAATTACCAAACCAGTTCCAACCCTGGGCTGCACTTACATCCGCGGAAGGGGGTGGATGATGAAGGACATGGATCGCCGGGCCGGGCGCAGCACCCCGAAAAATCTTTTCAGGAGATGTAGCACCCGGGTCCTCCTGCGTGACACGCCGACAGCATCAGCATTTGGCCATTCGGCCGCCTGTGTTGTATGTTTGTCAGTGTGAGTGTTTGAAATATAAAACGAAAATTTTCAAATTTGATCCGAGTTTTAGAGTTGGAAACAAAAAGTTTATCATCTATCCCCTTGTGAGGTTCTGGAGACCCCCAAACGGTACTCTCTTGTCTTATAGAAATAATATAAAATTATGTTAAAATTTAAATTAAAAATTAAACGAAAAATTTGTTTAAAAATAATAATTAATTAATAAAGACCGATCAAGATAACATTAACAGGGAACTTCGAATAAGTTCGCTAGTTCCTTGTCCATCCGTGGGAAAGTTCCTTCTCCAGATGGATGGAAAGAATAAAAAAATACGAGTTCCGTATCCAAGAGAGAGGGGTCAGACATCAGTCAGTTTAGTCCGAGAGGATAAGAGGAGTAGTCTTGGAGAGAAGAGAATCAGAAATAGAAGTTCGTAATTTGGAAAAGCTACAACAGGACAATGTAAAGTTTTTACAACGGGAGTTCGGCGGTAGCCGACGAAGGCGAGAGAGGATGGAGAATGGCAAAGACAGCCGATTGACGGATGGCATTCAACAGTAGTGTACAACAAAGATAAGGAAATAAGAACTGTGAACTAAGTGGACGATAGACATTTAGGATTTATGTATGGACAATTATAACATGAAGTAGTGTAGGATCGACAAAGATCTCTCCCAGGTATGCGGAAGGTTACTGTGAACTCACTCTCTCTCTCGGAAAAATATGTTCATTGCAAAATTACGTTTAAGTTAGTTTTTTTTTATATTCAATGTTAACTGCTAAATGTAAATAAATATCTTATTTTGTTTATAATATAGTTATTTGAGTCAATTTCCAGTCCCGGACCTCGGCGTCACGGATCCGCGCGCCAAACGCGACGGTCAAATTCGAAATACGGCCAATTTTGGCATCCCTACATCTCTTAAAAGCGCCTACCCTTCGCGATCCTCACACCCTATCCACTATACGTATGTTATAAATTGTAAGAAATATATCTAGTTCTATGGCATTTATATCCAGTTGTTTTAATTTTTATTTTAAAAATAAAGAAAACAGTATATGTAACAAAGTACTAACGCAAGTAATTCGCATCTTTTACTGTTTTATGTATATTGTTTTTATATAAAGTCAGAGAAAAATTTTTAAGTGGAAGGAGAGGAATCTTCAAATTTATGACGTCACCGTTAGGAGGGGTCAATCTTAATGCGATGAAAAATGACGAAAGGGAGAGGGTCAAAATATGTTCGAAATAGCGTGACATAATCATGGATGCTTCTTTAGGATACTTGTACCGGTTGCTAATATTAGAAGTTTTTTTGTCATTTCAGATACACAAAAAAATAATATCAATAGATGCTACAGCTAATGTTCAGAAAAATTTTTATAAATCAAGTGCATTTCAAATTCGTCTTGCTGGTTGTAAAGGAATGTTAGTAGAAAATCCGAAATTAGGAAAACGTAAAATAGTTATAAGGAATAGCATGAAAAAATTTGAATGCACGACTGCATCTCATTTAGAAATTATTAAAAGAAGCGCACCAAGTAAGTAACTTTTTATTTTAGAAAATTAAGTATTGCAATATTTCACTTAAATATTTTTCATTACTACACAGGAAAATTATGGAATAAATTCAACATTTTTTATAATTATTAAAAAATGTTTAATTAATAATTTATAATATATAATAAACTCCCATATAACTCGCTCTCTTCTAACGGGAATTCGTATAACTCGACGAAAAAATTGCGACTATTACTCATACAACGCTATATACAGTCCCTTATAACGCATAGGATAAATTTTTTTAACATTACTTATAATATCCGTTGATTGTAATAAAAACCCAAACGATGTTTATTTCTTTTCCATGATAATTTTGAGAACTTTTTGTCGGGTTATATGAATCTGCGTTTTCGGACTGTTATACGGGGTGTATTTGTATATAACATTTTTAAAATTTAGTTACCTGTATTATGTTTTGTTTTTCCTTTATTAAAAGAAATCTTTAAAACAAGTTAATTAACAGTGCACACAATAAAATCATATTTGAAACTTATGCACATCTCATTAGCAATATGCGATCAGTGTTGGAATTCAGAGACAAGTTTAAATTTGCATAAAATTATCTAATAATGCATATCTCGTATAACGCGATTTCCTATAACGCAGAACATATCCCCGCGTTATATGGGAGTCCACTGTATTATAATTTATTTCACATTATACTATATACAAAAAATATATTGCATTAATAGGATAAAGTTGATTCTTACATAACTAACAATCATTATGTATAAACTACTTAATTATCTATCGAAAACAAATTTTAAACTACTTTTACTTCGATAATAAATTACTTTTAAATAATTTTTTAAATTTCAATTCCTATATGAAATTAAAAAAATATTTTTTATAATTTATATATTAGAAATATTAGATATCATCCATAAGAAAAATCTGGTTTCATTTCTCCCAGTTCTTATTATGCCTTGTTATTGCTTACATAACCAATTTTTTTCGTCAACAGATGACACCACACTCCATTCTGAAAGAATACTAAGTGGCAGGGCGAAACAAGCCCTTCCACAGGCTGCCCACCCTTGTGGAGAGGTCAGCCGGATTGTGGAGGATGGGTATCGACGGGCCGGATCCGGACTCTTTGATAAATATTTTCAAGAAGTGGAACCCGAGACACGAACCCGGGTCCTCCAGAGTGGAAAGCCGAATTACATAACCATTTACATGGATATAATAACAACATCTACAGTGGTTATTATGGATATAATAATCCTCTGTAGATATTTTATTTACATAGCAATAAATTTATATATAAAAATTTTATATATTTTTATTTATAGTTTTCATTTATAAATTTTTGTTTAATAAAATAATTTTTTGCTTTTAAAATTAGGACCTTTGTTTTTGAATCGGCCACTAATAACAATTCTTGAACAATTAGGAATTCCTCAAAATGTGTTTATAAACCTTCAAGAAAATATGATTCTAGAATTCACAGATGCACTTGTAAATGAATCTAAAGCTTGTAAATTATTAACTAAATGGGTTCCTCTTATTTTACCATTTGAAAAACTGTTAGAAAGTGGAATTGCTTTTACTCAAGAACCATTTTTCAATTCTTTATTAATCAACATTTATAAAACGAAAATGGGTAAATTGTCATTTTACAAATTCAAATACTGTACTGTACAGTATTCTTATTTTTAAAATATGTTTAAAATTAATTAAACATATTTAAAGATAAAAAAAACCATCTTAATATTAAATACAGTATTCAATACAGTATATTCTATAATTAATTAATTATTGCATATATTATAATAGCATAATTATTTTTTATTTTGCTCATATATATATATACTGTATATATATATCTGATTTTAGATTTTCTCAAATCAAAAACGAAAATCGCTGTTCCTTTCAATTATGGAAGAAATATGTTTGGTGTACTTGATGAAACAAAAACTTTAGAGTATGGTCAAGTTTTCATTCAATATTCTGAAAGTATCAATCTTTGCGAATCTCCTTTACATATTTTAAAAGGTAATAAATTTTAAGTATATAAAAATTTGTCTTTTTACAACGTATATAACAAATAAAGTATATTATATGTGTCAAAAATTCTCAGCAATTCTGAATTTTTATTCTTTTCTTGTCATTCTGTTGAAATATTACTGATATTGTGTGTTCTGGAAGATCAGAAAAAATTATTTATAAAAAAATTAAAATTTAATAATACGGTGGATTCCGTTTAATTGGGACACGTTAGGACTAAGCCATTTTGGCCCAATTAAGCGGCTGCCCTAATTAAACGAAGTAATAATAAATTCTAAAATAAAATATGTAATTCGTAGGTAAATAATACGTAATTAAAAAAATAATAATTTAACCTTAAAATAGGTTAAATTATTATTTTTAATAATTTTAATAATTAGCTACCTTATTTTTAATAATTTTTAAGGTAGCTAATTATTAGCTTTTTACTGATCTCCTCTGACTTCGTCTTCAACACTTGCTGATATTCACACCTTGCCCGCTAACTATAGAAATCCATTGATCTAACGCCTGCTAACTAAAGAAATCCATTGATCTAATGCTTCTTCCACTGATATTCACGCCTCGCCCGCTAATAACTATAGAAAAGCATTCATCTAATGCTTTTTCGTCTTCTGGATCCTTTCCATCACGTTTTTTTTTTTTTTTGTTCCCGGAATTTCTTTTTATAATGCCCACTCCTCACGCAGTTGATTTTCTTGTTGTAGGAGACGCGCTATGATAGATTTTGGTTTATTTCAGTGAGTCTACGATGGCTTGTATTAAATAGCTGACTTTTAATTTTATCCAGCAAAGCAATTTTACTTGAAAGTATAAAATCCTTTTTTGACAGCTTGGCAAAGATTTAAAAATTTTAAATAAAATCGACACTGTAAATGAATATCGCTAGGTACAGTAACGGTAGACTCTTAAGTAGACGCACAATTCCCAGACTCACGACGATAAATAACTGATTCTCATCACGCTAGTGTTGCCGAATCTGTATTCGGCAACACTATATTGTTATGCATTATTGTTCCATATTGTTATGCATTATTTAACAACGATGATATTTACTTATAATTTTACTAAAGAATGGATGTTTTGTATTAGTGCGGTGACAGTGTGTCGACGATGTGTATGTAGTAAGACGCGAAGAAACGACCCGCTCAATTGTTAGTCTGTATTATCTTGTAGAAAGGTTTAACCTGAAAAATTACCGGTGATTATAAATTTTTATATAAGGAAAATTTTTTAAAGAAAGCACTCAACAAGTATTAATATACATAGTATTGCCATACTTTCGAAAAATCCCTAAAATATAACAAAAATTGAAAATTCCTTTTCTGCTACTGTCCCAATTAAGTTAAAAGTTGTCCCAATTAAGCATTTAAATTATGTATTAGGTTATTAGTTAAAAGTTGTCTTGAATTAAGCGTTTAAGTTATGATTAGTTTATTAGTTTGGTTTCGGTTCTTTGAGATTTGGCCCAATTACGCGGCTGCTCCAACCGGTGGCCCAATTAAGCGGGATCCATTGTATACATAAAATATAAATATATATATATATTCTTATATTTTATATAATATAAAATATACAGAATATGGATATAATACTCTTTTGTTGATATTTCAATAGAAAACATTGATGCTAATTAAATGCTAAAATTGAAAAAATTAAAAAGATAAATAAATTTTACTAATTTATTTTTATGATTTTTCAAAAATTACAAAGCAAATCGTAATGTTTTAATGCGAATCTATGACAGTCGGATGGAAATGCAATTAAATATTCGCTTATCACTTGGAAGGCTTTCTTTTCTGTGTGATTTAACGCCACTTTCCACCCGATGGGAACTAAGCGGCAGGCACTTGGAAGGCTAGGATACCATACAGGCTCATTCGTATTCTGAGACTTAGCCAAAGCTTTTCCCCTGCTCCACCTGCTAGGGTACTACAGGGTACTTAACGTCTGCGAGAATAATCACGGCTTAATCATTGCCTGCAACTAGGGGTGCGGACTCGCCTGGCCACCACTCTGATCCACAAAGTGAAAGAAATACGAATACGACGGACTCACTCAGGTTTGCCAGGCCTAGGGATAAGAAGGCCGCATTCGTATCTCGTGCACTGTGTCGCCGAAGCGACTTTTAAAGAGCCGAGAATTGCCTCCGTCCACAGAGGGAGCGGAGACACAAGAGACTGGTATTTGCTACTGAGACTGGTGCTCATTACTGAGTACAGTCCTCGAACTGTTCCTGAGTACTGTTCCCGAAGGGATCGAAGACTCTACGGTTTTCTCATATCAAGTTATTCCAAAAATGGGAAATCCTTACGACATTAATGCTCGGGCGCAAACGCCGCGAAAATCGCGACAGCCCGCTGGAGGGTCGGAAGAGTATAGTATACCCGAACCTTCCACAAGAGCAGAACCCTTACTAATAATCGCAACGGATGGGCGGAAGGCATGACGACCAGCCGACCCAACTTGAAAAGGGACGAGAATCTCCCCGGTTCGATCACCGATGTAGCCCACTGTCCGCGCCAAACTGGTGTGCCACCATGGAGACGATTATCGACCGACACCGTGCAATGGCTGGGCTCCTGGCACCTTGCCGTGGCCGAAAATCGCTCGGATCAACTCCCTGAAGTTTTATGATTCCCTAGGAAGCAAGTTTCCCCGGCCTCTGGATGAACCCACTCAGCCCGAGCAAGGCAAACCCTCGGGTGGGCACCGTAACGGCTTCTATCCCTCCACAATTCATCTCGTCGGACCGGTACAACGCCTTGGGATTGGGACCCTTATAGAGGACTTGTACCTCACGCCGGCGTACGTCGGGCCGATTCTTAATCCCGGACCCGCAGGAACTTTGGCGGTCGATCGGCAAACTACAGAGCGTCCACCGGCGAGGGTGAGGGTGCAGCCCCGGCTCTATCGACCCAGAAAGAATTTCTTCACCTGGGGCAGTGTCAGGACTACCCGGGTGACCAGTCGAGTTCTGCCCGACACCGCTGGGCCTCTCTATAGAAAGTCAACCGAGGCCCGAAAAACGGAACGGATTTCAACCTATCTCCCCCACATCTCGGGTACAGGTTTCCCAGGCCCGACCGGGGGATGTACCTAAGGACACTGGTGTGCGACCTGCACGCGCACCTTCTTCCAGTGTGGGGATTCTTGGTAAAATGCCATCCCCACTGGGAGTCTCTTAGTGTATCCAGACACTATGACCTTATCGGCCCGGCTGCGGATGCACAGATACAGATATAGTGCCTGCCGGCACAAGCCCCCTCGCCACGTCAAGGCGGGCTCCCCTCGAGGGGGATACCATACCTCCAGATATTTTCAAGAGAGAAGTGTGAGACAAATTAGTTGAATCTTCATCTGACGATTGCTCGTGATATGCATTGAATATTATCAGATAAAATAAAAAGTGAAATTTAAAAAGAAGAATGTAAATAATATAAATGCTGTTTACATTGCTGTATCACATATTATTTTATATTAAGTTCATTTAGTGTTTTAGCTCAATCAAAATTTCCATATTTTTATTTGATAGGTACTGTATTAGTTACTAAATGTCCCTGTATGCATCCTGGAGACGTAAGAAAATTTGAAGCAATTGATGTTGATGATTTACACCATATTAAAGATTGTATTGTTTTCCCATCAAAAGGTCCCCGTCCACATCCAGATGAGATGGCAGGTATGTTTTTATCCATGGTGATTATATATGTTGTGTACTACTGCTCAGATACTTTAATTTCTCAATACAGTACTAGAGTTTTTTTACATATAAAATATTTTTGAGTAAATATATTATTTTCCCATATGATATTTTATTTGCCTACATAGAATTATTTTATATTTGAAAAAAATTATTTGGAAGTATTTTATTATATTTGGGAACTTTCGTAGGAGAAATCGTGTTTTGTGAAAAATTGGGAGTACAATTTGTTAGTATCGCAAGAAATGAATGGTTAATTTTTATTATACACGACTTTATTTTATTTCATAAAATTTGTTATTTATATGAGAATAATTGCATTGATTTAGATAGCGAGATACATGTTTTATGTGGACAGTATTCTGCAAAAGTACTTTGTAAAGTTACATGAATTTAATTTTGCAAAGTACTAATGCAAAATACATAATATATTTTTAGTTTAGTCTAGTTTTCTCAATTGTTATCAGATCATCAATTACTGTCATGTCGCTATATTCCGTACTGTTTAGGTCGGAGACAGATGAAGTTGCTTTTGTTGATTCGTTGTTATTCAATTATATTGAACACATGGCTATTCAAGCAGCGTGGTCGAAGCTCCGTCTGAGCATTTTTTCGTTGCACGCATACTTTCGTCTCTGTATTTAGAATGACAGTGTTCAGGCTTTTCAAAAGCTGTTTTTTCAAACGAAAATAACCGGTCGCGTACCCTCGTCCCATTATTTCGATTGCGTAGGATCAGAAGCAAAGCCGATTTTAGACTATTAGACGCCTGCGTGCTAGAGATAATTGGCTGCCCCTAAAGGGTAAGGCCACATTCGTTTTTTTAAATACATACGGCAGTTACCAGTTTTTAAGCACGTACATTATTAGGAAAATGGACAATACCTGAATACTGTCACTACACGATGCGCTGTGCCAAATTGTAAGAGCCTCGTCTACTGGTGGTCAGTTCGGTTGAATGAACATTCCTTGTTGAGTGAGGTTTTTAAAGAGCTACCCAACTAGCAGTTAAAATAAACACTCAAATTTGTTATTTTTTGTTATTTGAGTGTTTATTTTAACTGCTAGTTGGTGCTTTACTTTTAATGAACATGTTAATAGAGTCTTAAGCAGTTTCCGAAAAATTTGTCTTATCTAAAGAGCTACCCAAAAATATATTTCAAAGTTAGCACCGCTATAAGTTTTAACAATGTTACGTTCCTATTTCATCACTGATTATCATATTAAAATGTTTTAAAATTAATTATAGGCTATATCGTATTTATTCCATTGGCCGCCTGCAGGCATGCACGTCCTGCCCACCTGTTAGAACCAGTCTGTTTAAATGGCGCCATTTGTAGAACTGTTTTGAAGCGGCGGTTTCCAAAAATAATTTGGATTGAGATAATTTTGTGTAAGCCAGAAAAGTACTAATAATTAGGTGAATTCACGTACGTCTTTTTCGTTTATATCGAGCATATATAAATGACATAGAAGAATAATGTATTCATCATTAAAGTCCACATTGAAAATGTCGTTTGGCATGCAGTCGTAGGCTCGATGCATGTATGCCGACTATTCGTGAATAAAGACTCCTCTCATGAATTCTTCTGTTATACAGTACGTCGGTATATTCGAATGAACATTCCTTGTTGAGTGAGGTTTTTAAAGAGCTACCCGAAAAGATATTTCAAAGTTAGCACCGCTTTAAGTTTTAACAATGTTACGTTCCTATTTCATCTCTGATTATCATATTAAAATGCTCTATCATATTAAATCGCTCTGTGTCTTCTTACAGTCAGAAATATATAGTGATCATCCGCAGTTGTTGTAGTAGGTGGACGCTTTTGTCGCCGACGAATATCAGCTGTTCGTTCGAACTGTCTCCAGTCTTTAAGAGGACATTCTGAGAACATCTTGATACTTTTGTCTGGGACTGACCAGATTACAATATATCAATTGTTCTTCACCAATCAAAATCGTCCATTCGATATATTTGTGGCATGATTGACTTCAGATACTATTTGAAATGAAATTATTGTCGCATTACCACTTCCTATATCTGATATAAGAGGCGCTACAACTATCCTGCCTTTTAACTTTCTTCCCAATATGCATCACAGATTACTAATACAGATAGGACACTTCCTATACTTTCAATGGTAACTTTTCAAAATGACGTAGTCATATAAAGAACCAATCACATTGCTTCTTTAGAACGTAACTTAGATGGTGCTACTAACAATTAAACGTCATCATCAACAAAGCCAATAAAAGTCAGGATATGACATCACAAAAATGACTGTAACTTACTTCCTATATAATCGTTATTGTGAATACTACCTTCTTGATTTATTTCCGATTTTAAAATCGATGAGGGAATCGTAAAATGGCATCCATTATTATGTTATAGCATTATCTGCGAATGTTATGTTATAATTATGTTATAGCATTATTCTGTCTTTTTAGAGGAACTACAATTTCAATGTAATTTTTATTATTTAATTGGAAAAGGGGAGGGGAGCTTCCTGAACTCCACAATTAAGTTAAGTACAAGTCTTTAAAGATGTCTCTAATGACGTATCCGTCAGCAGTATGAGCAACTGAGGGAATTTGAGAGAAGCCGCTTTATACGCCCTCACCAAACATGCCGACAAACTGCGTTTTTTTTTTTTTTTTTTTAATTTTATCCAGCAAAACAATTTTACTTGAAAGTGTAAAATTTTTTTTTTTTTTTACTTTGCAACGGAATGTATTTTAAATAAAATCAGTATTTAAGAGTATTTGAACAAACCTCATGAAAATTCGTTATGACTGATTTAAAATGTCTGATACCGGAATTAACTAGAAAGTTAATTAGAAAAATCTTTTTTATAATTAACTTTCAAGTTAATTTTTGGTTTTATTTTTTTAATTATTGCATTACTGCTAATAAAAAAACATTTAATAAATGCTTTTTGAAAACATTTTGTCTTTTTTATTTCAAAAATTTTAAAGTTTTCTTTTTAAATAAGTTATTATTTATAACAATTATTATAACTAGAAATTACCCGCTCATTTACATGAGCGGAAATATAATCTTATAATACTGTATATAACGACGAAAAACACCTCCGAATTCGTGTAGTGAATCCATTGATGAGGGAATCGTAAAATGGCATCCATTATTATTTTATAGCATTATCTGCGAATTCTGTCCTTTTAGAGGAACTGTAATTTCAATGTAATTTTTATTATTTAATTTTTAAATTATTAATAATAACAAATAATTTTCACTGTCGCGAACATCTAAAAATTAGTCCTTTCTAAATATACTCTATTTATAGAAATCGGTACTGTAGTTCAACCGAAAAACGGACATCCAGTCAGCCAGCCACGTTTGACTATTAATATTTATATATATGATGAGTATTAGTACATTTTTGAAAATCTTTTTTTTTGCGTTATATACTTTTTACTCAATTATACGGATTAGGAAAATGCAGTTTGAAAATTTATTCTTCTAATATAGATACATAGGATTGCGATTTCTGCTTAACATTTTTAAATAATGAATCAAATTAAATATTTTATTACAGTAGACTCCCTGTTATCCGGTACATATTGGATCGGATCTTAAGCCGGATAAACGAATATCTGGTTAATCCGAAAATATATCCAATGTGTTGTATATAAATGTTTATTAAATCAAATCAGAAGCTTCATTCGTTTTTTGTAGCTAAATTACGCCATTTTTATAAGAATTATATCAACGGCAGATGAATTATCTTTCCGTTCGATATATCTTATCGCAGATTTAAAAGCTTTTTATCCTTCCAAATAATTTATTCATTTTTTTCATTTTTCTCTGCATTCATAGATTGACAAAAATGTGGCCGGTTAAAGCGGAGACTCTCTTATCCGGTATCTCTTTAAAATACCGGATAAGAGAGAATCTACAACATTTATAAAACTATATTTATAATAATGAATAATAGGGCTCGAAATCTAGCCCAATTAGTTGGTTGAATAACTGTGTGAAAAAAGTTCCAAGCTCCCAAACTTCCGAAACTTTTTCAGAATGGATTTGGATAAGGGTTTTCGAATCTTATTCATCTGCCGGGAATATAGGCCATCATATAAAGGATGTAGAAGAACAATGGCATTAATTTGACAGAGCAACTACAATGATTCACCTATCATAACGATTCTCTGGAAAAAGACTTTTTCTAGGAATAACTATGAAGAATCACTCTTTACTCCTCTTTACAGAACCATTGTATTTTCCTATAAAGATCGATTTGATATATCAAGATGCAAATTGTCCTCAACTTATGATAGGGTTCGATTCAAATCACTCCAATCTAAATCGTTATGATCATAAGGTATTCGATATGGTTCTTATGATCATATTGAATATCTTATATTTATGTATTGAATATTACCATCATCCATTATAAAACAATATTTAAGTTACCTTGAATTAAGCAGCCAAATCACACATGGAATATTCTTTATTTGGCACCGGCCATTTTTAGTGCTTACTACAGGCTGGCCAATACCTATTTGGATATGGGGTATTGGGGTTCACTATAGGTATTGGCCAGCCCATATCCGTATGGGTATGGGGTTCAACAAGTAGGGTCCGGACCTCAACTGAAACATTAGAGATATGAGAACCGGAATTGAACCGGATCTTCCAAGGTGGTAAGCGACTGCTTTACCACGCATCTTATATAGCATAATATAATTATCATATTAAAATTAATACAAAGCCATAGAACCAGATTCAAAATCATCATTGCCGGTATATCCGATCATTTATTGCACATGCACTTGTATGTACGTGAATTTCATTTATCAATCACAGAACTTACCAATTGCATTATAGTAAAAAATCAGTGACGAATTGTTAGTCGATGGCATCTTAAGCTGAGAACAATTAGTATTATATAAATGAAAATAGAATTTTATAGAGAATAAATAAATTTAAAGCTATAATAATAACAGTTAATGTCTATATGTCTGCGATAATAAATCCTCAGTTAAATTGGGATGGGGACTTGAAAATTCAGCAACACAGTCAGGATAATCATGGACATTGCAACCCAAACGTTGTCAAACTTAGCCTGTAAATTGGATCATTTTGGGATATTTAATCCTTTAAATTCTTCTTGAATTTGGATCCATATATTGCCGGAGAAGACCTAATGAAATACTAATTATCCCGAAATACTATGATGCCCTGATGTCCTGAAATACTAATAATATTTCAGAATAATTATTCTAGAATAGATCACAAAACCCAATTATGTCCTCATCTGATATTCAATATCATTATTAAATCAATAATTTTAGGATGATCTACACATTGTACAGGATTTTAAAGATGACGCCAACGTTATCCAGCACGCAACACCACATAGTTATCTTTATACTTTATAACAGTGTGTTTGATGATGTCATTAAATACATGACACTATAATAATAAATGAAGCTACAAGACATAGATATATGATATGCTAGTCCATCTATACAAATTAGGGAAAACTTTCAATTAATAAAATAATAAATAGGTTTTTATTTAGGTTAGTTAAGCAGCCATCTCCTCATGGGATATTCATTATCTAGCGGCGGCTACTTATAGAGCCCATCACAGGCTGGCCAACACCCATAATGGGGACAACCGGGTAGCTGAAGGATGAGGTTCAACAAGCAGGTCTCGGACCCCTCCTGAAAAATTGGAGGTGTGGAACCCGGATTTGAACCTGGATCCTCCAGGGTGGTAAGCCGTAGCTTTACCACTCGGCCATCCGGCCGACGTTTTTATTTAACAAACTAAGTTTTAAAAAATTTTTCCCGACAATTATATCTATTATTGAAAAATAAATACAGTATAGTACAGACATTGAATAACTTTCCCAGAATTTTTTGTTATCTCAGTTTTGTGCTATTCTCAAGTTTTCTAATTATTAAAAAATGGAATAAATTCAAAATTTTAACATAAAATTGTTTTATATTAAAATTATAAATTTCTTTAATTATATTCCAAACTTATCAAACTTTTTATAACTGTAATATGTATCCATTCAAAAATTTTATATATTTTCTATAAATAGTTTTCAAATTTGTTTAAAAAATAATAATTTAGAGACGAAGAGCAACGAGACCCGTACTGGTATCCTATGGAACACTTCTGTGATAGCTTCGGCATAGTTCGGCCAAATTGCGTATGTGATGTTGATACACTTTGTCCTTTAAAAAACCCATAAGAAAAAGTTGATGTCAAATCAGGAGATCGAGCTGGCCACTCCACAGACCCACGTCGACCGATCCAGCGGTTCGAAAATGTTTCGTTCAGCCACTCTCGCACTGGTATGGCATAGTGTGGCGGTGCTCCATCTTGCTGCCACCACAGGTCATTAATGTCCAGTCGTGAAGACAGTAAAAGATACACAGATCTGTAAGCAATTTAAGATAATTTTCTCCAGTAACGGTATCATCGAAAAAATGGGCCAATCAACCCATCATAAGAGACACCACCCCAAACCATGACACCAGGACTTTTATCATGCATACTGATGTCCAGAATCAAAACTTTTTGTCCAGAATTACAAATACTACAGTCAGTCAAACATCATATACATAATTATGGGCCACTTTGTAGAATGTTGCGTGACGCCGTTCGAAAAATGGCGTCGCCAGTGCGCCAAAAGAAAATTTGTCGCGAAAAAAAAAAACAGTAGGAAAAGGCAACCTAGAAAATTTTTATGAAGAATATCACTACTGTACCGATTACAATCCGTAATTTTGTAGTGTAACTGCGTTATTTAATTTACTTCTTCAACAATAATAATTTGTCAAAAAATTTGCATAATATTTGTGTAAAGTGTAGTGAAAACTAATAAAAACCAATCATTTTCTAACTATCAGTCGTGTTTTCTATTGAAAAATAACAGTTAAAACGTAACTTGAAACAACAATACATCAGTCAAATATACTAGCGCCTGTAGACAACACCGGTAAACAGTAATCAGCGCCGCCTAGATTTTCGTTTCAAAACATTTTTTTCGAGAGGTTATTTCACCCCCTCATAACATTATTTGGCAAAAACAAAAAATAATTGTGTTAAGGATGAACTACGCTACTCGCGCAGTTTCAGAATTTTTTGAATTTCCGGGTTGCCTAACCTTCCTTGTTAGAAATTATTGGAATGTGCAAAATATCATTGCGCATCTGATCATCATATATATTATAGAGAGAGAGATAATTTACTAAATAAATCTTGGATTAGGCAATGTATTATTTAAATATAATTAAATTAGGCATCTTTGTAGGTTTGCCTTTTTATTATATTGCTACATCATAACATTTCTGACAAACATTCTAAATTTTTTAAAACAAGCTTCTAAAACATAAATGTTAAAAATACACGAAGCAGTTATCCCATCAAATACTGTACTGTATATTGTTTTGTAGTATAAAATTATAAGTAGAGTGTATTTATAAAATTAGATTGTTACGAAAATGAGGGGCATACCAATTTTTTTTTTTATGAAAAAAGGGGTGCAGACAAAGTTTGGAAACAACTAGTTTAATTGATGAACAATTATTAATGATTTTTGCCTCGTTGAATACGAGAAAAATTAAACTTTAGTTCATATTTATTGTATTAGAGTTCATTTTTTATATCTATTATATATGTATTTTTTAATAGTATTTTGTTAACCATTTGCTTTTTTGAGAAAAGGAGTAAAGTTTTGTTTCTCAATGGCAGTGTGTCTGATTTCATTACTGTATATTCCCAGTTCCAAAGTATTACATATGTTAATGTATTAATGAGATGGGATAACTGCTTCATGTATTTTTAACGTTTATGTTTTAGAAGTTTGTTTTAAAAAATTTAGAATGTTTGTCAGAAACGTTACGATGAAACAATTTAATAAAAAGGCAAACCTACAAAGATGCCTAATTTAATTAAATTTACTAAATGTTAAAATCATGTTGATATCATAATTTTATTCGAAATTTATAGGTTATTTGTCAAAATTGTCATTATTTTTGACAATTTACTGTAAGATCGCGAAGAATTTAGTGGACTATATCATCGGCGTAGTGATATAAATGAACTGTGGCTGTCCCATAGACCTAATACTACCATCCAATGCTGTCGTCAGGTATAGACAAAAAAAAATTTTTTTGGTTCATAGACAATTGCACATGGACTTGTATGCATATGAATTTCATTGATCAATCACAGAATTTATCACTTACATCTTAAGTCCATGACTATCTGTATTCATTTCTTCAGTCCATGTCATACACTGACAAGATTTTCTGGTCTCACAAGTCAGTGACCAAGTGACCAGATGTCCCGGATTTGAGTTGTTTGTCCCGCAATGAAAACTGTCCCGGATTGGACATATAACCTTTTTAACATTTTCGCAAAGGTACAAAGTAGTCGTTTCCTCTACTTCATAGTAGATGAAACTATTGTTATTAACTGGCAACAAATATTTCTATTTGTATGTGATAAGTATTGAAGATGGTAAAATTATTATTATGGAGGTTGTTACAAAAATAGCTGATTTAAATTAAAAGAATGAATATATAGTATCTACCACTCATTATACGTCATTGATACAAGGTGGATAGAAATACTTAATAATTTTGATAGGAGCAACATATCATTCAGGAATATTAAGAAAATAATTGAATTTGGGTATGCTGGCCAGGCACCAATGGTGTAACGGAAAGTCTTTCCTCCAGTGGTGAATAAGTTTTAGATCTCAGAAAAAAATCAGCTGAGCGCAGAAACGTTGAACGCAATATTACAAGTTAAGCGCAATTTTTCCAATTCCTGTGAAAAATTTCATAAGAATATTTCAAGTAATGATGATTTATTAAAAATTTCACTCTGCGAAAAAATACATATAATGTAATTATTTATTTAATTTTCGTTATATTTTTCGTATTGAGACTGTTATTTTCTTGTTACGAAAAGAATATTTTTTAATTAATTTATCAGAAGTATGTGTATTTGTAATTTTTATATTAATAAATACATAAAAATATAGACCCAAGAAATTTTAACAACTCAACTAAATAAACTAAGAAAATGGAGTCCTCACCAACGTTTTAAGCGTTTTTATTTTTATTTGGACACGTCCCACATTCCAACATAAGACATTTGGTCACTTTAGTCATAGATAAAGTAATAACCAGTCTTTTATTAGCTGTTACTTGGTTGAATGGGAAAGTTGTATTTTATCCAGTTCAACTCTAAGACATATTATTGATTATTACAGGAAACCAAAACATACTTTTCATAAAAAAACCTCAAATCCTAAATGCAGAGAATTTATTTTGCATTACTGCTCAATGTAGCATGAAATATTTCTTTTATTTCATAGTAGTTAATATTATGAAGAATTATTCATTTCATATTCATTAGTTTTATGATATTATATATTGAATCCAATCACCATGATAAGATTATGAAATGAATTTAAGATGAAATAATAAAAATCCATTCAATTTGTCATTTTATGAAATTATCTAAAATTTCATGCATTCTCCTTTATGGTTGCATTACTATAAACTAATTGTTTTAAGAAAATGGATTATTGACTATAAAATGAATACAATATTTTATTAATCATTTGAAATATTTACAAATTTATTTATATTTGTTTCAAATTCTAGCGATATAGTTCAAAATTATACTAATTATATGTGAATGTACAATTGGTGAATAATCTATAATTCATCAAATTATAAATTATTTAGATACAAATGAAAAGCAATTTTCCATACATACATACAATAAGTCTTATTTTAGTGCTTTGAAGCATATGTATATTTAATCACCTTTCACACAGGTATTTATTATTAGATTGTTTATTATCTTCTAATTTTCTTTTTCTATTTGAATATTTATCTATTAATTCTTTAACTTGAGGTATTAAGAATTTTTCTTCTAAAGGTGGATTGATTTCTATCAAATAGAAAGCTAAATATTCTGGCTTTAAACAATTTATTCCAGAAGAGACAAGAGATTCTAAATCAATTTTTTTAAATTCTTCTTGAGGTAATTCGATGAATGCATGAGTTACATTGTTTAAATCCTCATATGATTTGATAATTGCTGCTCCTCCACTTTCTAATATTCTTTTGTATGTTGAAGATTTTTGTCTATCAGCAATAACTAAAACTTTCCAATCACTAAAAGCACCATATGCTTTATTAGTGTTAGTCTTTTCTTGTATCTTAATTCTCCAACGACGAGGACACAGAGCAACTTTATTGAATTTATTAAGTATATGTTCAAGAGAATAAGTCATAGGTCCACCCCATTCATACATTTCTTCATTAACGAAATAACCAGCTTGTTCACATGACTCAATATAATTCTTATGGAGTACCCATAATCCTGATGCAACACTAGCTAAAAATTTTTCATTTTTCAATGGTTGACCTAGAATTAAGTGTGTTCCTGTTTTATCAAACGTTTTTGCATCTAAAACAATGCCTCCAAGGTTTCTTATAATTACTGAATATTGCAGTTTTTCATTTTCTGAAAGACCAGAAAACATGAATTTTTTTTTTTGGAAAGTCTCTGTTTGCTCAGAATTTTGTTGTAATTTATTAGTCTCTGCATTGAGATTATCTAATTGAGCCTTTGATAATGTTGAAATTTTGCTTTCAGTCAAGTTTACAGGTACTATTTCATTTTCAGCAATATTACTATGAGGACTAAATGATTCAGTAGTAGTCCTATTGGCCTGATTAATATGATCTGCTAGTTTCTCTCTTTCACTTCTGCCAGTGGGATCATCCCAAGTAATAGGTATACTTTGGGTAAACGTTTCTAGTGGCAATACATCAATTTTGTTTTCTAAATTATTTTTACAAATTTTATCATTCTCAGAACTGTTGATTGTTTCTTTAAAATTACTATTATTATAAATATTATTAATAAAATATATCTCTTTAGAATTATGATTGGCTGAATAGCTAGAATTTTCAGTTTTACGTTTACTAGCATTTAGTAATTCTTCAATTTCTTTACTTATATCTTTATCATTTCCATTGTCCTGTCCTGAAAAAACATTTCTATTTAATGCTTTAGACTCTTCTTTATCACAAGCTCTATTTTTATCTAATTGAAAGTCATTCAAATTATTTACTTCAGCAGATCTCTCTGAAAAAGGATCATCTGGCTTACTTAATTTTTTTGCAGAAACCTGTCCTAAAAGTGAAAGTCTACGATTGTATGTTGGAGAATACTGATTTTCATCAATTAATGCAAATGCATCACGACATGCATAAACCCATTCAAATGAAACAATTTTCTTGCCTTGTTCCTGAGCAGTCTTAAAATCACGAGCTACAGAAGATTTTCCTTGATAAACAAAATGGGTGCAGTCAGAGGAATAATTCCATCTAAAGTCACCACCCAATGAATGAACAATTTTATTTAACTCTGCTTGTTTATTACTAAGTTTTTTAGATACACACAAAATTACACCTTTTAAAGGTTTTGCACTATTTTTATCATATTCATAATCATTTCCTGTATTATTAATTGGATCATCAACAACTCCAATGTTTTTTAAAGCTGCAGATATTTTTTCAGTAAAATGTTCTTGAATTGGTAAGCTCACATCTTTATCTTTAGAATTAATGTTGTCAGTGCTAGTATTCAATATTGCTAAAACAGAGTTTATGTCATAATCAGGATGATAATCTTCCTTTGAATTAAGAAATTTAGAAGGAGTTAATGATTCATTTGTAGAATTTAATGATTTACTTTCCTGTGTAAGTTCTGTAATTCTTTTATTTTGTACACAATTATATACTGAAATTTCATTAAACTGTTCTAATTTAGGTATACTACCATTTTTTAAATTCATTGTTTCATTCTTACTTATATCAATAAAACTATGAACTGATTTACTTTCTTGAAGAGTAATGGATGAATCTTCATGTTTTGATGATGAACTCTGAAGATCAATAAAGTAGTCACTTTCAGTTACTCTTTTACCTATTTTAGCAGTTTGAAATAACCAATCTTTAGTAACAGCTGGAATGTTCCACTTTTTAGATGCTTCATATTTATTACCTTCTGGAATTGCAACTATCAAATGTGTATTTGCATATAATCCACGTACTTTATTGGCTTTTCTCACAAAATAATCCTGACAGCATGCTCCCATTTTTTCAGCTAATTCTGTTAAACCATCTCGTTCAACTCCAACATATTGACTAAATGATATTACACAACCTTTCAGAATTTCTGAATTGACAAATAATGGTTTGCATAAAAGATTAAAATCAAATTGAAGTAACCTTTTTTGTTCAATACACAACTGTAACCAATAATTAGTTACTACATTTACTGCTTTGAAATTAGCTGATGAAGTACTAAATAGAGGAACAATACAGAGATTTATCAGGGAATCTGCAGTTGCTATTTTCCCTCCAGCTGAAACAAACATTTCAGAAAGTAAATTAGTGTCTTCAGATTCAAAGTCAGAAATAACAGCAGATAATCCAGAAAATAAATTAATCTCCGATATGATATTTTGATCACTAATTGATTGAACTGATTTAAGATTCATAATTTCACTTTTTGGTAAATGCTGATTAACTACATTAGAAAAATTATTTTCATGATTAACAGAAATATTTTCAAAATTATTTAATTGATGAGTTTCTGTAGACTTTGCAGATGAATGTTCTATATTTTCTGCTTTTGAAGATATCTGTGGACTTAAATTAATATTTTTAATAAATCTATATGGTTCTTCATCAAGTAATGTTTGCTCTTTATAACAGTTAATAAGCCATAAATAGGATACAACATGACATTTTATTGATTGTTCCTCAATAAATCTTAAAATATTTTCATCTTTTTCTCCTAAAATAGTATGAGTAATATTTTCATTTAGTTTACTGAACCTCATTCCTCCACCTGCATTAATAATTTTATAAATTTTTTCTAACTGCAATCCACTGAATCCATTAACAAAAATTCTACAACCATCAAGAAATTGTCCAACTGTTAAAAATTCATTGAATTCATCTAATATATTTAAGGAAGAATTATGATTTGCTGGAATAATAATAGTAGAGTTAACATTTGCAGTTTCTTCCAATCGACTCTCAGGACAGGAAGAATTATTATCATATATTGTACTACAATTTATATTTTTCATTTTTCCTATTGAATTACCTTTCTCGGGGGTAGAAGTATGAAACTGTTGAAAAGCTTCTTCATCCAATTGATAAAATTTTTCATCTTTGCAATAACCAGCTTTTAAGCTATCATACAACCAATTTAAATTTACACATTTAATTTTCCAAGCTTTAGCAAATTTATATTTTTCACCTTTAGGTTCCAGCAAAATTAAATGAGTTATTTCTTTAGCTCGCATTGCTCCTGAATATTTCCCACCATTTTTTTCAATAAGGTCTTTCACATTTTTTCTTTCTTCATTAGTTAATTGTGACACAGTAATATTAAGTCCATAAAAAGGTGGACATAGATATTTCTTATAGATTTCATTATTTGAATGAATCTGTTGATATTGACCAGTATTCCAGCAATCATATACCCAATCAACCATCATTATAGGTAATCCAAAATTGATTGCAACATTATATTTATTTGAACTGACACTTCCTAAAGAAAATAAATACATAAATCATATAAAATAACAATTATATAAATATATATATTTTTAATAGCATCAAAATTTTTTAAATGAAAATGAAGAAAAATTAGAACCATAATAATTTTGCATCAGCTAATTTAATTTTAATTATTAAAATATACAGGTAGGCCTCGATTAGTGCGAGTTCGAATAATGCGATTTCGATTAGTGCGCGTGTCCCGGAAAATGTCCCGAATTAGATAATTCATCATTTGTGAATATTATAATATTCGATTATATTTTATTCACGCGTTTCTGCGTACATGACTATATGAACACATTCACATCTACGTGCATGCTTATGTTTACAGTCACCACACACACACACATCATCAGACTAAAATATAAATACTTTTGCTTAGAGAATATTCTCAATGCATTGTAAATATTCTTCTTAGAATAATATGAAATCAATCATCATTGATGTATTGCAAAATAATGCTAATTATAAAGTGGCTCCTAATTTTTAAAATAATACATTGATTATCTACCACTTCAACTTTCAGTTGTGTAACAGTGGCTATGCAAACAATAGAAGTTAAGCTTAATGAGTATGTAAAAAAATTAAATGTATTCATATCTTGTTTAATTTTCATTGAAATCTTTTGTAATTTTTAGTGTGTATTAATTTTCTTGTTCTCCTTCTAACAATATAAATAATTTTTTTGAATTTTTTTTTTTAGAAGCTTTCACTTCATATTTCAAATTAAAAAAAATTTTTTTTTTATATTTTATAATTGAACCACCAACCCATCCAATGAAATCATTGCTGTTTTTAAATATTTGCAAGTCCTGTGAACGAAATCTTATTTTATTTTATCTTATTTTATTTTAAGAGAAAAGTAACATAAATTTATTAAAATATTGTCACTTTTTAATAAAATATATTTATTGTGGTGTTTTCCTTCATTTCAATAATTTTTATTTTAATCTTTTATAAATTTTTGAATTTATAAAAAAAAAACATGACATATATCAAAATCATCCACTCTCATACATAAACAGCTAAAATATAAACTTTACAGGTAGGCCTCGATTAGTGTGAGTTCGAATAATGCGATATTTGATTAGTGCGACTTAGATAAAATATAGTACATTTATATTTAGATCGTATAAATATCATATATGTACAATTGCCAATAGGTAGGCCTCGATTAGTGCGAGTTCGAATAATGCGATTTCGATTAATACAGGTAGGCCTCAATTAGTGCGAGTTCGAATAATGCGATTTCGATTAGTAACTTATAAAATTGATACTGTTTTTCAGTTAGTGTGAGCAAATATTCGATTAATGCGAGTTGTGAGCATAGACCAGTCTTACTAACAAAGCACATCCTCCTTTTATGATGTCAATTAACATATTACCATTAATTTTCGGTTATTAAAACCAGATGAGAAGCAGTCCAAGAACAATCACTTGGCTTTGAAGGGGTGAAACATCAGAAAGATGGGCTTACAGTAGAATTTTTCTTATCCAGTCTCACTTTAACTGGTCACATTTTCATCAAATTATGAGCAGAAATAAAATGGAAAAAGAATAACTCATTTGAAAAGAAATAAGTGTTGAAATTGCAATAAGATACAGGTAGGCCTCGATTAGTGCGAGTTTGAATAATGCGATATTCGATATTGCCAATAGGTAGGCCTCGATTAGTGCGAGTTCGAATAATGCGATTTCGATTAATACAGGTAGGCCTCAATTAGTGCGAGTTCGAATAATGCGATTTCGATTAGTATAGGCCTCGATTAGTGTGAGTTCGAATAATGCGATATTCGATTAGTGCAACTTATAAAAATGATTGAGTTCGAATAATGCGATATTCAATTAGTGCGACTTATAAAAATGATACATTCGAATAATGCGATATTCGATTAGTGCGACTTATAAAAATGATACCGTTTAATTTCGATTAGTGCGACTTATAAAATTGATACCATTTTTCAGTTAGTGTGAGTTTGAATAATGCGATATTCAATTAGTGCAACTTATAAAAATGATACCGTTTCGAGCAAATATTCGATTAATGAGAGTTTATACCGTTTTTCAGTTAGTGCGAGCAAATATTCGTTTAATGCGAGTCACCGTTTTTCAGTTAGTGCGAGCAAATATTCGATTAATGTGAGTTGCATCGTTTTTCAGTTAGTGCGAGCAAATATTCGATTAATGCCAGTTGTAAGCATAGACCAGTGAGTTCGAATAATGCGATATTCAATTAGTGCGACTTATAAAAATGATACATTCGAATAATGCGATATTCGATTAGTGCGACTTATAAAAATGATACCGTTTAATTTCGATTAGTGCGACTTATAAAATTGATACCATTTTTCAGTTAGTGTGAGTTTGAATAATGCGATATTCAATTAGTGCAACTTATAAAAATGATACCGTTTCGAGCAAATATTCGATTAATGCGAGTTGTAAGTATAGACCAGTCTTACTAACAAAGGTCTGTGATTAATGCGAATTGTAAGCATAGACCAGTCTTACTAACAAAGATCCGTCCCCTTTTAAATTAATGCGAGTTATAAGCATAGACCAGTCTTACTAACAAAGCTCTGTCTCCTTTTTGCATTCTTACTAACAAAGCTCTGCCTCCTTTTATGATGTCAATTAACAAATTTCGTTAATTTTTGGTTAGTAAAACTGGACAAGGAGCAGTCCAAGAACAATAGTTAATTTTCGGTTAGTAAAACCGGACGAGGAGCAGTCCATGAACAGTCACATAATTTTCAGTTAATAAAACCAGACGAGGAGCAGTCCAAGAACAGTCACTTGCTCCGTCTCCTTTTATGATGTCAATTAACAAATTACCGTTAATTTTTGGTTAGTCTTTTATGATGTCAATTAACAAATTAATGTTAATTTTCGGTTAGTACCATTTTATGATGTCAATTAACAAATTAATGTTAATTTTCAGTTAGTAAAACTGGACAAGCATTCTTACTAACAAAGCTCTGCCTCCTTTTATGATGTCAATTAACAAATTTCGTTAATTTTTGGTTAGTAAAACTGGACAAGGAGCAGTCCAAGAACAATAGTTAATTTTCGGTTAGTAAAACCGGACGAGGAGCAGTCCATGAACAGTCACATCAAATGTCCGTCCCCTTTTATGATGTCAATTAACAAATTAATGTTAATTAAAGGTCCGTCCCCTTTTACGATGTCAATTAACAAATTAATGTTAATTTTCGGTTAGTAAAACCGGACAAGCATTCTTACTAACAAAGCTCTGCCTCCTTTTATGATGTCAATTAACAAATTTCGTTAATTTTTGGTTAGTCTTTTATGATGTCAATTAACAAATTAATGTTAATTTTGCTCCGTCTCCTTTTATGATGTCAATTAACAAATTACCGTTAATTTTTGGTTAGTCTTTTATGATGTCAATTAACAAATTAATGTTAATTTTCGGTTAGTACCATTTTATGATGTCAATTAACAAATTAATGTTAATTTTCAGTTAGTAAAACTGGACAAGGAGCAATTCAAGAACAATCACTTGGCTTTGAAGGGGTGAAACACCAGAAAAATGGCCTTTTTGCCGTTAGCTATTTAACATTACTGTACAATTTTTCAGCTTTGTTATCGTATACATACAGTATAGTACATACTTTTCTCTTTTAAAAAGTATCGAAATGAATAAAAGGAAAAACACTTTTGATGATAAAACTGTAAAAGAAGAGGTTACTGATTATGCTACAGCAAAAAATGGATGTGACTGAGCGACATAAAAGTGGAGCTCAACTTCCGCTTTCGATTTGGCGGTTGGTTTAATGATGGTATGAGACGCAATTTCTGGTAAGTTATTAATTTAGATGATGAAAACGATGTAAAACACAATTCCTGGTAAGTTATTAATTTAGATGATGAACAACAATGTAAAATATGAAAATAAATATTTACAATAAACTTAACACTAACTGTTTAAGAGTTATGCTGAAGTTAGCTAATGGCCGGAATCTCACACTTAAAAAGTTAGTGTCAACGATGTAAAATATGAAAATAAATATTTCTTAAACAGTTAGTGCTGTGAGTTTATTGTGGTTATTGGTATGAGATGCAAATCCTGGTAAATTATTAATTTAGATGATGAACAACGATGTAAAATATGATTTGGTAAGTTATTAATTTAGATGATGAACAATGATGTAAAATATGAAATGGTTGGTTTTTTGATGGCATGAGATGCAATTCCTAGTAAGTTATTAATTTAGATGATGAACAACGATAAAAGTGAAAATAAATATATTTTAAACAGTTAGTATTGTGGTTATCGAGTAAAATTCGCAATTCCTGGTAAGTTATTAATTTAGATGATGAACAATGATGTAAATGCAATTCCTGGTAAGTTATTAATTTAGATAATGAACAATGATGTAAAATATGAAAATAATAAGTTATTAATTTAGATGATGAACAATGATGTAAAATATGAAAATAATAGTTATTAATTTAGATGATGAACAACGATGTAAAATATGAAAATAAATATTTAATTTAGATGATGAACAATGATGTAAAATATGAAAATAAATATTTCTTAAGTGATGAACAACGATGTAAAATATGAAAATAAATATTTCTTAAACAATTATATGGTTATTCATCATGAGGTTGGCTTATGGCCAGAATCTCACAAAGCAAGAACCAATTACTATATTTTACATATAGTTAATTGGCCGGATCTCACAAAGCAAGAACCAATTACCATATTTTACATATAGTTAATACCTTACAAAGCAAGAACCAATTACTATATTTTACATATAGTTAATACTTCGAAAGTTAGCTAATGGCCGGAATCTCACAGAGCAAGAACCAATTACCATATTTTACATATAGTTAATACTTCGAATAGTGTGAATACGAATAGTGCGAGAAATTCGTGGAACCCATTATTCATACTAATCAAGGCCTACCTGTAATTTAAAAAATTTGAATTTATAAAACTGCATCTGCCTTTTAATATTGATTTTATTGATAATTCCACCAAATTTCAAAGTCCATTCAATTCTACTTGAATAAGCTGTATATTATTTTGAAGAACTTCTGTTATATTCTGTTATTTATATAAAATGTGATTTTATAATTATTAAAAGATTACAAAAACAAAATACTTACAACATCATCTACTGTGAAATCAATGTATCCAGGTAAAATAAGAAAATCACTGGAAAAATAAATATTTATAGATATGTATTTTAGGAAATATACATAATATATAAATTATTAATAATATATTTAAACAGTTCAAAAAATTCAATTAATGTTGAGCGACATAAAAGCAACACTCCACTTCCGCTTTCGATTTGCTATTTTGGTTTCGATTTTGATGATAGTATGAGATATGAGATGCGATTCCTGGTAAGTTATTAATTTAGATGGATGAAAACGATGTAAAATATGAAAATAATAAGTTATTAATTTAGATGATGAACAATGATGTAAAATATGAAAATAATATTTACAATAAACTTAACACTAACTGTTTAAGAGTTATGCTGAAGTTAGCTAATGGCCGGAATCTCACACTTAAAAAGTTAGCTGTGAGTTTATTGTGGTTATTGGTATGAGATGCAAATCCTGGTAAATTATTAATTTAGATGATGAACAACGATGTAAAATATGATTTGGTAAGTTATTAATTTAGATGATGAACAATGATGTAAAATATGAAATGGTTGGTTTTTTGATGGCATGAGATGCAATTCCTAGTAAGTTATTAATTTAGATGATGAACAACGATAAAATATGAAAATAAATAGTTATTAATTTAGATGATGAACAACGATGTAAAATATGAAAATAAATATATTTTAAACAGTTAGTATTGTGGTTATAAGGACGCAATTCCTGGTAAGTTATTAATTTAGATGATGAACAATGATGCACAATTCCTGGTAAGTTATTAATTTAGATGATGAACAACGAGTAAAATTCGCAATTCCTGGTAAGTTATTAATTTAGATGATGAACAATGATGTAAATGCAATTCCTGGTAAGTTATTAATTTAGATAATGAACAATGATGTAAAATATGAAAATAATAAGTTATTAATTTAGATGATGAACAATGATGTAAAATATGAAAATAATAGTTATTAATTTAGATGATGAACAACGATGTAAAATATGAAAATAAATATATTTTAAACAGTTAGTATTGTGGTTATAACGTAAAATATGAAAATAAATATTTCTTAAACAGTTAGTATTATGGTTATTCAATGAGGTTGGCTAATGGCCAAAATCTCACAAAGCAAGAACCAATTACCACTGAGGTTGGCTAATGGCTGGAACCTAACAAAGCAAGAATCAATTACCATATTTTACATATAGTTAATACTTGGAATAGTGCAAGAAATTCGTGGAACCCATTATTTGCACTAATCGAGGCCTATCTGTATTCAGAAATATGTTTTGGTTGCATTTAACCTTTGACAATGCAAATATTTGTCAAATAGATAGTATTAAGTGAGGATTTAATGTTGCAACAATATATTTTATACTAAATCATTCTTTATAGCATGTCTATAGTAGGATGTTTTAAATTTATAAAAAACTTTTAAAATAACAGCACTGAGAAGAATAAAACATTCAATACTCAATTGCACTTCTCTCCCCATATTCAAAAAATACCACTGATGAATGATGGCAAAAAACAGAAACAACAGTTGATAACGTATTGTCTATCAATTAATATGTTGCCAATTCAGTATTTAAGACAACATTTATCTTTTTCATTCAAAAACAACTTGAAAATTTGTTTATAGCTTAAAATTTGGCTTCTTTTTATCAAAAATTTGACTTTTTTCATTTTATTTTGACTTTTTATAAATTACTTTTAACATAACAGTGATAATCAAAGCTAAGCAGGCAGAAGCCCATCTGAAGAAGAAAAATTGAATTTTCATTGAATATAGCTAAATATAGAATGAAAGGTTTCAATCTAAAGAAAATATTTGGTTCCCAGATGATTAAAACAGGTTTTTATGCAAAACTATATTTTTTTTCATTTTGATTGACTTATTTTTTTAAATTAAGTTGTATAGCATTTGTAACAGTACACTCATTTTCTTATTTATTCTATCTTCAAGAAAAACTCTTGAAATAATGGAAATTAAGAAAGACTGGTGCTAGTTTTTGCAAAAGTATACTGTATATAAAAATGTGATTCAGTCTTTATGAATTTAAATTAAAATTTCTAAATTAAATGAAGATAATTCAAATTAAAATATAAAGAAGATGGAAGAACAGTTTTTGTTTTATATAAAATCTTAATCTTTAAATTTATTAACAAATTTATTGTATTTTTAGCATGTCCAGGTGTAAAGAGTCAAGATGCTGGAAAAGCATCTGGATGTCAAGGCTGTCCAAACCAACAAATATGTGCCTCAGGAAAATCACAGATTCCAGATCCTGGTAAGAAAATTTTTCATAAGAAATATAAATTAATAACTATGTATTTTGTGTATATAATATATATTTATTTTCCTTATTAATAGTTTTTATTCATTTCTAAATATTTCTATGATATAAAGAGGGATGTATTATTTTTAAGTTATTTTAGGAAGGAAATTCCTGCTATTTGAAAAAATATCTCTATTCTGTATATAAAAAAATAAAATATTAAACATTTGCACAGATTTGTTTTCTTAAAAACAATAAGCATAGCTACAAACAGAATCATATTATTTATTTAAGGAAGAAGTAAAGAAAAAACATCTATTTTAATCTTTAATCACTTGATCAAATAGGTTCAGTTATAAAAGTATCTAAACTGAATGCATAACTATTAAAATTTTTTTGGTAACTTTCATTAATGATTAAGTTATTATACATTTGCATACAATCAGTCAAACTCAAGCCAATATCATCATGTACCATTGGAAAAAATTTTTTAGTTAAAAATGAAATATTATAATGTTAACATAAGAAATTAAAATTTGATAGCATAATATTATGAATGAGTAAAACAATTTGAACATACTTTTTGTGGAGACATTAGAAAAAGTTATTCCATATATAATTATGATCAGTTTTATCATTTTGATATCAAATACTCAGTCTGATATTATCTTAACACATCTTCATCCAATAATGAGAATTCTGAAGATAGTATAAGCATAAATATTTGGAAATTAAAATATAAGCATTTTTCTGTCCTATATTTCTTAACTTTTGCTGTTTTCCTTGATTAAATTAAAATATCATTTTAACTTAATCAAGGAAAACATTGAATTGATGTTTAATTTATTATTTATCCTTTTCTTTAAAATAAAGAAAGGGATAAAGAATAAAACATATATCAATTCAATGAAAATACTTTAATTTTTCTTTTTAATGTATACAATGTTGTTAAGAACATTATGCATTTTTCACCATTATTTATTTAAGAAAAGTAAAAAAAAAATATATCAAATAATGAATATAAACAATTGCTGCCATTTTGAATGGAACATGGTATGCCGCTTTGTTAATTAATTTCTAGGAAAACTTTGATTCCATTTTTTAACCTCATATGTCTCTTTTATTAGATTAGGCAGAAGGAGGTTAAAAATTCTATAAACAAGCTTATCAGAAAAAGAAAAATCCCAATTAAAGCAATAATTCACAAAGAAGGTCAAAATATTGTTTTCTGTTTTATTTTTTACATTTTTTTTTATTTTGTAAGATTAATGTATGTTTAACAGAGCTATTAAAAGTATTTAAAACAAGAAACAGGTATTCTATAAAATATATTTAAAAAAAATAACTTCCCATTTATAAATACAGTCGAAGCCAGTTATTAGGGAGTCAGATATAAGGGACAAACGCGTCGGTCTCAGTGAAAAACTTATGTTTTGTATCCATTTTTCGTTGGATATAGTGGATTTGGATATAATGGAAAATTCGGCTATAAGGGAGATAATTTTTTATTTTTCTGTACTCTTCCTTGAGATGACCTACTTTTCATCCTGTTTTACTTTGGTCAACCATCAATGTAATTTATTTAAAAATAATAAAAACATCATAAAAAGCCAATTTGTTGCTTTTTGTATTAATAATTTAAAAATTAATGAATACAAATTAAATTAAAATTGTAGTTCCTCTAAAAAGACAAAATCTGCAGGTGGCGCTGTATCCTAAAAATGGCACCACCTAATAATTTGTTATAGAAGTTTTTGAGTTATACTTCAGTAACCCAAGACGAAGAAGAAGAGTTATACTCCAAGTTTATGAGATTAAATGGGCAAGATTCTGCTTTTCACGGAATCTGAGATTTTTCCATAATATTTTGTCATATTACTAGTAGTAAATCGATATATAAATCAATTGCAAAAACAGAACCAATAAGTAGCTATATGAAAAAGTACTTATCACAATGAAGTATCATTACCTGTGTGTGACGCCACCTTGAAAAGGACAATGTATTGCATGACACTTTCAAGATGTAAAATTACACGAATTCGTGTTTTATAGAAGAGTGATTTCATTATATGAATTTGTGTTATAGGAGAGCACGTTATACAGGTGTTTACTGTAATGCATCTTGAAGATGTCGCACAAGAATTATATTCAAACTCCTTGGCAAGAACACTTTCAAGATAATGTAATTATATATCTTAATGCAAATATATATTATAAATTAATATAGAGTTTGCGCATGGCGTTTTCCATATACGCTTATACAGTTATAAAACACATACAGTAGGCGGCGCTGAAGACGTTTGCGGCGGTTATGTTTCGTGGGATAGGTTATGTTATAAAACTATCCAAAATCGAGGCTGTGGTTAGAAAAAATATGGACGACGTCGAAAAAATTTATACAATATAAATTCATTATCAAATGAAAACAGAGAATAAAATACCAAATTAATGAACATATGTAAATACATCCATAAAAAGAAACACACTTTCTCCCCAATGTATAAAATGAACACATTTAAAAATCCCAGAATAATTTCTGATAAATTTTGGCAATTTCTGCTGTAAGGCAATTAAATTTGAAATTTTTTTACACAAAAGTTCAAAGAACTTTAGAACTTAGTTAATTGTAACGTACTACTGATGATGGACTTTAATTAGTCCGAAAACGTTATAGATAATTAAAACTTTGCTTATACCTTGCGTGAAGGGCTATTTTTTGTGTGTTATTATTGACTTACACACAAATAATTGGGATCAAAGATTTTTATCTTCCTTGAATTTTGCATAAGACAGGAAAATAATTTTTAAACAAAATTCTGAAACAAAAACTACTAGAGCTAATGGACTAAACATTATAGTGTTTTATTGTTCTCTGACTGAAAGGGAGATAACACTGCATGGAATGATATATTAGTAACATGATACTCAAGATCAATAAACAATACACAAAACAAATAAATCAAGTAATATGAATTTTTTAAATGCAGTAAACTAACATGTTCATACTTGCAACTTACAAATACAATAAATGTTACTAATTTTATAAATGTTGCTCTATACTTAAAAAAAAAATAAAAATTTTGTGAAATTTTTATATAGTTTATGTTTTTATGCATTTATAGAGATTGGATATACATAAGTCAGGGAATATCTGTAATCATTAATTAAAATATTATGACAATGTTTTAACTAAAGATAAATATTTTTTAACAATCATCCAAGAATATAAAAATTTTGTGAAATTTTTATATGGTTTATGTTTTTATGCATTTATAGAGATTGAATATACATAAGTCAGGGAATATCTGTAATCATTAACTAAAATATTATGACAATGTTTTAACTAAAGATAAATATTTTTTAACAATCATCCAAGAATATTGAAAAATTTTCAAAATATTTAGCAAAACAAAATTTTTAATTATACTAATACTGTTATTTTATTGGAATGTAAATTATAATTTAAAATATTTTCTTAAATTGGCAGTGATTATTAGAAATTATAATTCTTTATTAATTTTTGATGACAACAACACACATTCCAGCTCTTCCACTTGTAAGTGAAGCAACCTATAATATAAGAATACAATATATTAATTTTATTTAGTTTCATTTGGACTTACATCAAGATTAATATCTTTTATTTATATTGATTGTGCATTATTTTATGAAATACATTTGATTTTTAATTAATTATTCATATAAACATTCAATATTTTTAATATAAAATAATTTCAGTTATATACAATAAATATAAAAAAACGTTAATTGCACATGTATATGTATTCATTGAAATGTGATAAACAGTTATTTGGAATCATAGATTATCCCTTCTACAATACATATGCAAAATTTGAAAGCAATCATCGGTCTCCTTTTCCCTCATAATAGTGATTTAAAATAAGAGAGATGTACCAACAGTAATATCATCAAAAATATATCATAAAGCATGATAAAATGAGTATCAACTAGAGTTTTCTAATATTGTGTTGTTGGTGAAACTTCATTTTTATGTAAAAATAATCTTTTTTTCAAATTCTTTCTTTCAGAATCTTTATAGTATGTATTGTAGATCTTAATTGACAGGAGGAATATATAGGGCACACTATGAATTCCTCCTGTCTATTGTATATTAAGATCTTCATTGTATCTAATATAAAACAGAAAAAATAATCTGAGTAGATTAAGTATAGAACCACGTACACCTCAGCAAAAAGGCCACTCCCAAAATGAACAAATATCTAAATTTATGTAAATACCATCAATAATTAGGGAAATCCTGCTATACATAGGTTTGCAAAGAACCAGAAACTAAAACTAGCATATAGAAGGAATGCTACTATCTTCCAACACTTACAAAATGAGAAAGATCCCTATCTCTATATCAAAGAGCTAGAGGCTATGTTTTACCAATATACAATGAAGATCTTAATAGACAGAAGGCGTACATAAGACTAATTACAAGAAATTTGTAAAAAAGAATTCAAGAGCACAAAGCCAACATTAAAAAATGGCAATTTAAGAACAGCGATAGCAGAAATGTGTTATAATCAATGTATTGATCAAATGGAAAGACGCAAGAGTCATAAAATCATGTAATAATTTAAAAGAAGGCTTGTTGGAATCATTAGAAATAACCCAAAGGAGTCAATATAAATATGTTATTAATGGACAGATAAGTAAGTACAGTCAAACCTCTTTAAGCCGCCCCTCTATAAACCGTCACCCTCGTTATTTGCCTGATGACAAAGGAGTCAATATAAATATGTTATTAATGGACAGATAAGTAAGTATACTAATACCTTCTGATTTTCTTCAAAGTGTAACAGTACACTTTGAGAAAAATCAGGATGGCGGCTTAAAGAGGTTTGACTGTATACTAATACCTTCTGATTTTCTTCAAAGTGTAACAGTACACTTTGAGAAAAATCAGAAGCTATTAGCATAGTACTTAATATTCTTAAGTATCTTGTAAGGGCCATTTAATTTTAGCTTTATTAATTTTTAATAAATATAACTATAAATATTCATGAATTTGCTAACTAGATATTATATATCCAGTAAATGTAAAATATTTATACATATATAGTATTAATATTTAAAATGCACTATTAATTTTGTTTATTAATTGAAATTTATAATCTTATTGTTAAATTTTAAAAGTTTGTATTCCTTTTAATTCTATTCTCAATGTTGAAGATGGTAGTTTATTAATTGAAAACATTACATTAAGTTATTATTTATCAACTGCTGTTGAGTGATATTATTTTGAGGAATTATATTTATGATATTTTATAAATTAATAAAAAATTTTATTTCAATAATAGAAATAAATTATATTTTACCTCTTCCCATTCATTTGATTGAGGATCATATGTTTGAACAAGACTGAGATAATTTTGTCCATCATAACCTCCAATTGCAAATAATTTATGTCCCAGAAGACAAACACCAATAGCATCTCTTCGAACACTCATTGGTGCAACTGAAGTCCATGTGTCAGTTTTGGGATCATACCTAATTGTTTAAAAAATCTTATAGTTTTATTATAAAAAATTATAAAACTATTATT
>AYEL01064283.1:0-25719 GCA_000484575.1 Olivierus martensii
TTATTTATTCTATTTTTGTTGAGAAATTATTATTAAGGTATCAAATTTCTCTCTCTAAATTTGATTATTTACTTAAGAATGAAAACACCCTAATTTTCTGCTATTAAAATTATCTGAATGAAAAATTTCAGTATTCCTAAGAACAGAATACTATATATAATTCCATTTTTATTTTTATAAAATCTTATTATAATAAAAATATATATAAAAAAATTGGGTGTCTCATTTAGGAAATTTTTATAATATTAGCTATTTTTATTTTTTATTAACAAAAATTTTATTGAATTTTATGATATATAAATTATCAATATATTACATATAGATATCCCTTGCATTACATGATTAATTTTGAGAAATTGTTGAGTTGAATGAAATCATGCAAAGAAAAATTGATTTTTACATGGATAGAATGGGGATGTTTACCAAAATAAAAAATAACTAAAATTTAAAAAGAAATATATTTATTTATTTTTTCTTTAGTTAGTATATTGATACTATAATTTATCAGATGATGAATCACTTGATACATTCTTTTTATCTTGAATGAATTGGATTGGTGAATGGATGATTTTCATTCTGTTGAAGAAATGGGCAATCAAAGCTTACAGACAGCATTTTTCTCATTTCCTATAAGGTTAATTTTGACAGCTAAAGAGCTTAGTACTTCTAGAAATTTTAGTTCTTTTTCTGTTAGATTATTTTCGTTAATGATGATAATGACACTGACAGTATGCAAAAAAATTTGCAAAGTCGTGAATTTTAACGCGTATCAATAATAATAATTATAAGCTAAACCTAATGGTGTAAGGATTTGGAGAGAATTTGTTTTTGGAGATGGAATGATTATAAAAGAGAAGTGCTTGCAACTTACTTGTTTCTGGAGGTGCATCGGTGCGATGAGATGGGGACAGCCATTATGGATGACGCAACAGACTGCACGACTGTTTAAATTAAGTAATGTGTTTGTATGTTATACTGATTATTCTTCTAGGAAACTTTGTAAACAACGATTAATTATTGGTAGTATTTCTGTATTTGTTTTTATGGCAATTGTCGGAAAAGGTTGTAAACCATATGTAAATTATAGAAGTATAAAGTTACTGTCGTTAGATGGCGTCTTGCATTCCCGTTCTTAAGATTTTGTTGTTAAACCGCGGATGTTGGAGACTGGTGGACTTTATACTCTTTATATGCTTTATTGTATGGTGATAAGTATTGCTTTAATTTTTACTCGAACGGGAAGAGTAGTAAGTTGGAATTTTTTGATGTTACATTTAATTAAACTTATTAATCCTGTAATCAGTTATTTCGTTCAAATAAATTACTTTGGTACTATGAAGTCAGTGGTGCATGCTTTGCTTATATTTCTAGACTGGTTTGACCAGAGAGAGTGGAATATTAATATAAAAATAAACAATGAAAACAGGCCTAAAAGACAACTGGAGGGTCCGAGGGGTCGAACAGAAGGAAATGGTTTGGGAGTAGACCCAAACATTTCAACGGTTTTAACAACTCTGCAATTCCAGAGTTCAGCCTGAGTTCAGATCTTCTAATTCCTAAACTAAATATATTAACTCAAAACAATAATTAACATTTAACTAGCAAAAACAAAACTGGAACTTACGACTAGAAGTATCAAATAAGTGTTTGATCTAGAACAGTGTTCTGCCAAACTGTGCTGCTGCAAGAGATTCCAGGTGTGCCGCAAAAGATTTAAAAATGTTTAATATATTGATAGGATGTTTCTCGGTCATAAAATTCAGTCCATCTACGAATTTACGTGATAATAATAATCACAAAATACAATGACATAAATCTGACTGTAATAGAAGAAGAAAATTTAAGAGACCTGAGAAATGATCCTGTGCACAAAGCTTCACATTCTGTGCTAGAATTGTCAGCATTTTGGATTTCACTTTGAGCCAATATCCTCGATTAGCCACTACAGCCATTCAATTCTTGTTGTCATTTGGATCATGGTATCTTTGCGAATTAGGTTTCTCAGCTCTCATGGAAATTAAACAAAAAAAAAAAAAAAAACGGGAACGATTACCGATGATAAATGAGGGGGTATATGTTTTTTTAATTTAGAGCCATGTCTTGATATAATTATTTCTCAAAATCAATCACATCCTTCTCATTAATAAAATTATTATTTATATTACCTATTTATTCATTTTGATAAAATAATAATATTTTATTATTGTTACCTATATTATTTTGATTCATATTAATAAAATAATTTTTTTATGGATTTTTATTTGGTGTGCCGCGAAACAAATTCCCCTGCTTCAGTGTGCTGTGAAGTAAAAAAGCTTGGCAGACACTGATATAGTATGACAAAAACAATGTTAGAAACTTATGCTAATAAATTGAATATATTCTCAAAACAAGTTAAATAACAAAAAAAATATAAATTTATTAGACTCAAAACACTTACAAAAGTGTTAAAACAAAGCTTTATTTAAACAATAATAAGTTTTGTTGACTATTTGAATCTGCTTTATTTAATCAAACTCCAATATCCAAAAATCCAAATTATTCACAATAAATAACCTTAAATCTTACTTAAGTTCTAATACCTCCACCACTGATACAAACTTCAATCAATTGTAGACTTTGTCACTCAGCCAATTTCACTTTAGAACCAACACCTTGCTGTGTTGTTGGTTGCTTCTGTTTTTATATTGAGTGACTTACAATCCCATACTTTGCTCATTTGCATAAGTTCACATAACAATATCAAATTTATTAGCTTACAGAGTAATGAATTCATGTCATCCTCTTTACAATTTAATTATATACCAAACAAAACATAGATCATTCTTATATTCACATATTGGATCAAGATCGGAAGAGCGTCGTGTAGGGAGTGGTAGAACTTACTCAGATTAGATGACGTCACTAGCTGGAATAGCTCTTTCGGAGGACGGATTCCGATTCCATAACACATGATTGCTAACTACTATGATGAGGAATGTGGAAGTAAGTCAACTCTTAAACTAAAATATAATATGTTAGATAATATTGAAAATAACAATAAATAATAAAAGAATATAATAAAATAAAACAGGACAGGTCAGAGTTAGTCTCTTGACAAATTCATCTATTTGCTTTATTGAACGTTGTTTAACAAGTTTGACAATAGACCAGTTTCCGACGAATATCCAGTTGAGTATGCACTCTAAAATGTGGTGTTATGATACATCCGGCTTGCTTATGTTGTATATGCTATGTGTCGATTTCGTGAAGTAAATAGTCTACAAAATTTAAAAAAATGCCATGAACATATTCAGCAAATGGTTGCAATATGAGATCTGGAACTAATCTTTCTGAAATTAAATTCTACTGATTTCCAGTAGAAGAAAATAGTAATAAAACTGCTCCAATGTGATTACAGACTTCCCCAAGTCTAAAAAAAAGTGATAAATGAAGAAATATATTGAAGAGAAGGCAAAATTTTACTTTGAATGCTGCTAATTAATTGAGATTATGTTCTTCACAAACTACAGCTTTTAATGATTATATTGGGATTGAGATATATTACAATAGTGAAAGTTAGCAACATTAATATTTCAGCATATTTCAAGATATTTGTACTCAATCTGATAAATATTTATTCTATGCACGAACAACTAGCAACGCATAAGTAAAACTTGCCCAAACAACTTTAAAAATCAAGGATTGAATGTGTTAATAAATTGAAAAATTTCCCAGCTTGTGTGGTCACTGTACAAGTGCAGTGACCACACAAGATTTCTCCAGAATCTCGTATAATAACAGAGTAAATATTTCTTGACAGTTTCTTTTTATTGTCCCAGTATTATTTCTCCTAAAAGCATATGTGCACTTTTTTAGATGGCAAAAAAAATTTAACATTTCAAACTTTTCCATTAATAAAGTAATTGTATGCATCTAAACTTTTATAAGCTTTCAATGATTCTCCTGTTAATGATCCAGGAATTTCTACAAAATAATGGTAAATATCTGGCCATTGACATTTACGCCAATCTTTTATTTCACTTGAAAATAATGAACGATTTCAATCATCATATGGATCAGGATAATATTCTCCACAAATTGTCAACTTTTCTTTATACTTTCACTGATCTTCGATGTTCAAACTATTAAAATATGCAATATTCATATTTAAATATATCCACACAATAGATTCAAAACTACAGAAACAGCTACACTCACTTTAAACAGGAAGTCTGTTGGCACCACCTTCCAGTAAAGAAATACCTGGATGTCAATGTTTTGTTTACGTTTTGCGTCTAGTCTATAGAAAGATTATCACATCTTTATTTAAATTTTCCTCAAATTTAAGTACAGTCAAACCTCTTTAAGCCGCCCCTCTATAAACCGCCACCCTCGTTATTTGCCTGATGAAAGCCAATAACAAATCTGCTCCTATATGTTAAAACATGAAATTCCCTCTATAAACCGCCACTCACCAATCGCCAACCGCCACTCATTTCTGGAGGCAAAACCATTTCATTAGTAGACAAATCAGTTGTTTAAACCGCCAAAACAATCGAATGGCAAGGTCAACCAACACAAATAGAAACATTAGAGAATATGGCAATTAAGTAATTTATCTATTAACATTTATTAGACTGTAATCTCGATCCCATCACTAGTAAGCTTTCCTGTGAACCCATTCATGTTGATTTCATTTGTTTCAGAGTCAATTTTTTTGCAATGACAAAAATGTTAACATGTTGAAATGGGAAGTTCAACTTCAGGATCAAAGTCATGAAATTCTTTTTCTTTGTTGCTTTACACTGCTCCAACCAGGAAGTTATTATAAGGCAGCATATTCCAAAGCTTACACAGGTCATCTATATTCATGATAAAGTCTTCTTTCTGGATTTTAACCTGTTTTCCAGTGTTTTGATACTAACAAGGGGATCTGTTTGTTTTGATCTTTTTGTATGAATTTTTGTTTTGATTTTTTGAAACTGCAAGTGAAATTAGAAATTAAATTATAGTGAAAATGTATAAAATGACATTGACATAATGAGAGATACCTATACAAGATTTCATAAAGTCAGACATAATTAAGTTAGTAACAAATGGAAGATTAGAGATTAAAATGGTGACTATAATAAATAAATTAAAGCTACAGATTAAAATTTAAAGATGAAATATCTTAAAACTATCAAATAATTGAGTCAAGTTATTTCAAATTTTTCCGTTTAATTGTTATATCAATAAAGCAGAACATTAATAAGAGGAAAAGCATAGCAATAATTATATATATTAAGAATGAAACGTGGCTAGCTGGATGTCCCTTTTTCAATTAAACTACTCTATCGATTTCTATAAATAGGGTATCTTTAGAAAGGTCTAATTTTTGGATGTCTGCGACAGCCAAAATTATTTGTTGTTATTAATAATTAAAAAATTAAAGAATAAAAATTAAACTGAAATTATAGTTCTTCTAAAAAAACAGAATCCGCAGATGGCGCTGTAACATAAGAATGAATGCCATTTTATGATTCTGTTCTGGATTCCCTATACCTGTTCAGAGGTGTTTTTCATCATTATATACAATATTATATTTCCGCTCATTTATATGAGCAGGTAATTTCTAGTAATTAATAATAGAAATAAATAATGAATTTAAATTTAGACATAAATGCAAATAATATATGAAGGAAATTACTCAAAAGATTCTGAATTGCATACGTTGTTAAATGTGTAATACAAGTTTCTCATTATGTTGGCAATGTTTATATCTGACATGAATTCAAAGAATAGGTGAACATACTTATAATGTACTTTTTTAACAATGAATGTTGATCCATTTGAAGAACAAAGATACATCACTATTGTCAGTTAAGAAAAGAAAAAAATTTAATGAATATATTTTTATATTAAAGTCCGAATAAAGCACAATAAGCAGTGGAAAATAACACATTTAATAAGACAAAAGCGTTTTCGGTATCGGTAATACCATCATCAGTTGTATATAACATAATATAAAGAGTTAGAATAGAACAGAGGAATTCTTTTAAAAATTTAAAACTATCATTTCAAAAATAGAACATGTGAATAAATTCAAAATTCTAAAAATAAACATTAAACATAAACTGCGTAATTATACATAACATAAGATTAAAAATAATTCGTAAATATGGCGGGAGTACTAGAAAATATATATAGATCAAAGGGAAGGCAAATAAAAATTAATATCGCTTTTAATTCTGTTTAATTTTAATTCCAAAAAATCCGCCTGTAATTCGTTTTTCCATAGATGTTTCACTCACTGTAACAACAGCTCCCTGCATAATGCTGAACTAAGCAGGATCTTTACCATTGACCGTAAGCACAACTATAGCAACAAGTTCATGCATGGTTTATATAACAAACTGAAAGCTGAATTCATGGGCCAGATAGCTCCCCAGAATCAATCCTGCTCGCATCCCTGTAATGAACCTGGATTAGAGACGATATGCTGCCTCCCGATCCCCTACAGGCTCCATTCAAGCAAGGCTGTTAAATCTTCCTTTAAGTCAACTAATAAGAAACACACTTTTAGAAGAGCTCCTACCATTTTCAACCTACTGCGTAACGACAAATCTAAAAGATCCAAAGGCTATAAGTCGGGCGTCTACAGTATCCCTCTCTGAAATTTTGATGATAACCAATTGCAAATTTATATCGGAGCTACAGCCAGAAATTTTAAGGAGAGGCTTTCTGAGCACAAAGACAATATAGCTAAAAGATGTTCTCAGTACCGCTTTGGCCCAAAGAACATATGAAAAAGACATGGAAGTCCTCTGGAATGAAGCTAGAGTTATAAGGAACGTGCACGATTGCAAGACATTGCCTGTGGTGGAGAAGATGGAAATTTTAAAGAACAGTGTGACTAATAATGTAATTAATATCCAGCAAGCTAACAGACTAAGTGTTGCATGGAGATATGCTTTATGCAATAACTTATAATAATTTTTATTTGCCTTCCCTTTGATCTATATGTATTTTCTAGTACTCCAGCCATATTTATGAATTATTTTTAATCTTATGTTATGTATAATTACACAGTTTATGTTTAATGTTTATTTTTAGAATTTTGAATTTATTCACATGTTCTATTTGTGAAATGATAGTTTTAAATTTTTAAAAAATTCCTCTGTTCTGTTCTCTTTATATTATGTTATGATGGTATCACCAATACCGAAAGCGTTTTTGTCTTATTAAATGGGTTATTTTCCACTGTTTATTGTGCTTTATTTGGACTTTAATATTAAAGGTCAAGCAGTTTTAGTGATTTCTTTTATTATATTTTTATATTTACTATTCAATGAATGTTGGCTATATTTTGAGTTTTATATTATTTTTAACTGGATTTATGTTGATTTTTTAAAGTTTATAAATGTCCTTTAATTGTATAATTAATTTTTTTACGTAATAACTTAAATATCATATATTGGAAATGCAAAAGTGACAAGTCTGAGGCTAAATGCATTTTTTGAGATTTTGATGAAGATTTAAATATATACTCAAATTGAAACTAACTAGGGGAATAATTTAATATATATTATTATAGTTAAATATAATAATATTGGAAAACAAAATATATTTGCAGAATGAATAAAAAAAAATTTATTTATTGGTTGATTGGTTTCCTTCACTTATCTTTTGACTAATGACTAGTAAATGTAGCAAATATAACAAGCAAGTTATATGAGATGATTATTATTATTAAAAAAAATGGCAAATTTTATCATAGTTCTCTTGAAAAACAGCCAAACTTTCAGTAAATAGAAATAAATAGATTACAATCATTCATCATATAAAGTCATATTAATTTAATTGAATGTAGGAAAATCTATTGTCAAATACCCTCAACAGTATACATTGCTGATATAATTAGAATGCATCTTGATACATCAATAATAGTCATTAAAAAGTTAATTTTAAAAATTAATAACGAACAAGCCAAACTTCCCCTGGCGGATAAAGTTTTAAGTTATAATTTTAAAGTATTACCTTTCTACACAATCAAATCTTGATGCACTAGGATTTACTGCAGGTGCATCATGCCCACCTAAAGCAAATAAATAGCCATTGGCAACTCCTACTCCAACACCACCTCTTCTTTTCATCATAGGAGCACAAAGTGTCCATTTGTTTGTGTGTGGATCAAAGCATTCTACACATCTTAAGCAAGAACTTCCATCCCTTCCACCAACAGCATATAATCTATATGAAATTTTTATAATTAAAATTATTTTAAAATTATTGTAATAAAATATTTTTTTATAAAATAAAAAAATTTAAATTGCCTATTATTGAGAATGGCTATGCCAGCTGTGCTACGTTGAGTATTCATTGGGGCAACATAACTCCACTGATGAGATTGAGGATCCCATCTTTCAACTGTATTTAAATAACTCCATCCATCATGTCCACCAACAGCATACATAGGTCCTTCTAGCACACCAACACCTGAGCAAGAAAAAATATCAATAATAAATATAAATTATCAAAATTTAAGACTATAACTCTTAAGTACAATAGTCATTATCTTATTACATTGATCATTATGACCAAAATTGAATTTGATATAATTTCTACTTTTTGTTAATTATTATTAATCTTTCATTTATATTCAAAAGTAATATTCAATAAAATATAGATATCAAACTGAAGTTTCAAATCCAATTAATAAAAAAACACTTATTAGCAGTTAATGAAAATAGTGAAAATCTAAAAAAAAAAAAAAATATTCTCCTCCTCCTCTCTACACACTTTTATATGTTTATTCAAAAAAAAAAAAAAAATATCTTCTCCTCCTCCTCTCTACACACTTTTATATGTTTATTCAATTGATTTCAATGATATTTGATATATGCATATTATCCAATTACTTAAAATCTCATGAAAATTTCAGCACAATCAACTTAAAAACCAGAGATGGGATTCCTTCTCTAACACTTTTTCAAATCATTTTGTTCAACCATTTTCAGTCTAATTTGGAACATAAATATTTATTAATTTCCTTAAAATTTCAGCCTAAATAAGTCAAAATAACAGTAGTAAAAATGGAATTCTCTTTTTAAAAAATTCACTGCATTGTTCAATTTTTTTCAACCAAATCTGAAATGTAGATATCCATTATGTCTCAGATTTTTTGAAAATTTCAGCCCTTAAAGAAGATATAGAGTCCTTTGAATGTGAATAGTTTTACAAATTACAAAAAATAAAAAATGTTAGTTACTGTTATTATTATGGATTTATTTTGATCAAAATAAATCCATAGTAATAGTAGTAATCAACAGTATAATAATATTACTTTAATCCAATTATGCTAATATTTTTGGCTAATAATAATAATCTTCTGCAGATTTTTTACATATTAATACTATAAATAACAAAAATACCGTATTACTTCAAATTTAAGCCACCCTCGAATTTAAGCTGCAGTAGGGCTTTAAAATTAGAAAATTGGACAAAAAAAAAAAATTTTTTTTATAATAGATGAAAAACTGAATTTTTCTCCAATGTAAAAATTGTCCATTTTTATTTACTTAAATATATATTATATATACATAATAAGCTACTTAATTTATTGAGACTGATTAGAACATGTTTGTTCTCTTCTCCCAAACAATCTTTCATCAATTCTGTTGTTATCCATGCATTCTTTTATGCTCGAATTATAACACCCTTAGAAAAAATTTTCCATGGGAACAGTTTTTTGTTTAAAATAATAAAAGGTGGCAATTTGTTTCCATCAGTGGTTATAAACAGCATTATAGTAATTCATGATTTTTCTTATAATTAAAATTTGGCCAAATATGATGCGATTCTACAAGCTACTATCAAACAGCAACTGGATTAAATCAGAATACTACAAACAGGGGACCACAGAACAAACTGTTAACAATGGTCCTAATATTTATGCACTTGCATAGAGTGTAAAGAAAAAATCCAATCGTTGGGAAGTCAGAGATCGGGAGAAATGACATATTAAAATATTTGCTTTGAATTTTAGCCACACCTAAATTTTACATCTTAAAAATTTGAATAAAAAGTGCAGCTTAAATTCAAAGTTGATGATTACAGTGAGACAACTGAAATGTGTGATGAAGTTGACATGTAACAAGCAAAAAATGATTTTAAATTTGAGTTCACTCAAATTTAAAATCATTTCATGCTTACTACAAATTTTATGTATTTTTTTTATAATTATGTTTAATAAACATTGTCATTATCATAATATTTATATGTGTTATTTTGTAGATACACAAATACATTCAGCTGACGTATAACATGAGATTTATGACAGCAACAGGATATTTACCGAATATTTTACAGCACATAATAGACCGGTTTAACTACAGTAGTAATTGTCACCTTTTCTTAACCTTCTCACCCCTTCTTTAGTAAATCGCTCATTCTATGCAGGGTTCTATATTTCGCAGTTTGACTATAACTTTAAAAGTTTTTAAATTTTATAGATTTTATTTTTTTAGAAATCCATTGAATCAGATATACTTCCTAAAGATCTTTTATCAAAAGAAGTTTGACTATAATTTTAAAATCTATAAAATTTAAAAACTTTTATTTTTTTAGAAATCCATTGAATCAGATATACTTCCTAAAGATCTTTTATCAAAAGAAGAAGAAAAAGAAGTTGATATTGATGAAGTTCAGAGGCATTTAATTAAGCAAACAGAAGAAGAAGAATTATTAGCTAGAAAAGAAATAAATGAATTAGAAACTGATAAAGAATTACAAAATGAAATTAGAAAACTAAAAAAGAAGAAAAAAGGTCTCTCTTTTGTAATTATAACTTATTTTTATATAAAAAAGTATTTAATCATAGTTAATATATATTATAAGAATAGTTGAAGATGTTTACACTTGATTTTTTATGATGACTATTATATCTATTACTATCGACTATATAACTATTTATCATAAAAGTAATCTTGGATAAGAGATTTATTTAAATAAATTAAGAAAATAATTAAAACATTAACATTACTTAAATTTACGTATAGTATTCATATCTATAAAGGGTGATGTATATCTGAGGTTATAGTAATTACAAATTAATTTTTCTAAAATTGAAAAATTTTTATTTAGGTATGAATTCTCTATCCAGTAAAACAATTATTTTTTTTAATGTAATCTGACCAAATTAAAAACAGTTAACTATTTCATTACAAATCACCATAAAATTCATGTGCACTTTCTTGTAACTGTTAGCTAAAATATTAGAGTAACTAACTGGAGATAGTGATTTAGAATTTGGAAAATTTTCCTTGGGTACCAATTTTTTGTTTAAAATAAAAAGTGGCAATTTGTTTCCACCAGCGGTTATAAATAGCATTATAGTAATTCGTGATTTTTCTTATTATTAAAATATGGCCAGATACAATGCGATTCTACAAGCTATTATCAAACAGCAACTAGGTTAAATCAGAAAAGTAGGAACGGGGACCACCGAATAAACTATTATCAATAATTTATTTTTGGGGATTGGGAGAAATAAGATGCTAAAATATTTGCTTTGAATTTAAGCTGCACCCAAATTTTACGTCTTAAAAATTTGAATAAAGAGTGCGGCTTATATTCGAAGTAATACAGTAATTATATATCATTATTCAATATTCATTTTGAATTTAAGCTGCACCCAAATTTTACATCTTAAAAATTTGAATAAAATTCGAAGTAACGTGGTATTTTATTTATCATTATTTTGTATTATTTTTTAATTCTCTTTAACGATAATATTTTTCTATAAAATTACTTTTAAAATTTAGCTGTAACAAAAGAAAACAGTAATATTATTATTAATAAATGTTGGCATCATTATTGTAGTAATTAATGATGGAAATTTGAACTAATATACTGTTAGTTACAACTGATTTGCAATTTAGCATTTTTCAAAATAAATACTTATATATTATTTTATGATAGTGTAAGTAATCCACTTTCTTTATGTAGAAGTACTCAAATTACCTCCAATAATGTTATCTCCAGATGATATGAATCTACATTAACTGTTATTTTAACTCCAAAATCTCATTAGTTTCATCATTCTCCATACATCAGTGCTTTCTGTTATTGATATTCATTTGTCTGCTATTATTTACAAATCTTCTTATCACCCATTTAGTAGAGAGATGCTTCTATCTCATTCAGCATCCACTGTAATTAATTAATTTTTTCTTTACAGCCATTTGTGTGGAGTTTCAAAAACAACAGATAAATTTTGCATGACATTCATTTGAGTTTCATTCCATTTGTGCATTATTTCAAAAAAAATTTATTATTTTTAATTCAAGCTATTTGTGGCACTGATATACTAATTTAAATGATTTCTTTTATTAAAAAATATCCGTAATATTGCTCTCCATAGATTAATTATTTTCATTTTAGATAAAGAAAAAGCAGTTAATAGTGATGATGAAAATGATAATGAAATAGCAGAGGAACTAGTAAAAAAAGTAATTTCATATTGAAAAATATATATATAAATATTAATAAACTAAATTTTATAGCAAAATTATTTTAAATTGTAGTTTGTTGAAGAAGCAGCTGTAGAAAGTAAATTAGAAGCTAGTTGTCAAGAAAAATTGCAGTATTCTTCTGATAGTGAAAATGAAAAAGTACATAAATAAAAATTTATTAAAAAGTAATTTAAGATAAATAAAATAAAAATTTAAATATTTCTTTAATTTTAGGATGATTTACCTTGGTGTGTCATATGCATGGCAGATGCCCAACTACGTTGTTTTGGATGCGAAAAAGATTTATTTTGTCTTAGATGCTTCAAGTAAGAATCATTGTCAATTATCATTATTGGATAATTCTAATGTAGACTGAAAAATTACTTTCTTACAGAGAATGTCATGAAAGTTTTGAAATGACTGACCATCCAACAGAACCTTTTCAACTTGTTAAGCATTAATCAGAATTGGATCAAAGAATCTGTGTGATATATATAGGTGCCTAAATAGTTGGACTGCTTCAGCTTCTCTGCCATGCAGAGTTCTTTGTTAAATTTTTGATCATGTAATTTGTTTTTTTTTTTTTTAACTACATGATTATTTTGTTAAACTATATTAAATTTATCAATAACACTAAGAATTTGTACAATATAGTAAAATTTTATTACTGTTAATATCTAAAGAATACTATGTACACTTTTAAATACTGCATATAAAAGTTGTTTTGACAACTTTTATTAAAAACATTCCTTTCTATATATACAGTAAACTGTTTTCACAGTCACTCACTGCTCTCCTTCAAACTATGTACATTTTTGCATATTATAGGCTGAAAATATAAAATAGTTATGTGAGAACTGATATACTTGTTTTATTAGAAACAAATTTTCTGTCAAAATACCTGTTCACAGTAAGGACATTCTCCAAACATAATATTAAAACTATGCCTTGTTGATGGAAGTGATTTCAACCACTGTGCACAGAAAAATTAAATTTTCTTAATATATATATATAATTAATAGAAAACACTTAAAAAACATTTAAATATTCAAAGATTTGTACACAAAAATATTAAATACAATAAAATAACAAATATATGATTTTAAAGAAAAAAAATTCTAAGTGAATACATAGATAGTCACTGTATACACATCTAAGATTATGTAAGATTCAAAACTAAGAACCTCTTATATTACATTTATACACTTTTAAATACAACCACCAATATTAGTTTGCATTAATTAAAGTAAAAATAAGATTTTTAAATACAGTAATTCTTCATCAACTGCAAAATTGCATCTCCAATTGCAGAATTCATGCATATGCAGTTACATAAATGTGTAGTAATTCACCAAATGCAGATCTGCAATTTGTGTATGGTTTTTGATAGTACCAACTAAGAGCTTTTGTAAACATTTATTTTTTTTTATTTATCATTATTATTAATTTTCACTGCAAATTAGCAATTTTACAGATGTCCCATTTTGTATTTTAGATAATGGTGAGAATTTTCGCACTAAGAAAGGAGAGGGTGGAAAAGACCAATGTTGGTTTTAGTTTTGAATCTGAATGAGATTATGTTTTTTTTAAGCCGTTTAGATTATGATTTTTAGGAGAAGAACAGATTTACAATTTCTATGTACATTATACTCCTATTGAAAGTTATGTATTATCAATTAGTTCTGCATTTCTGTGCCCAAAATTATGTATTAATATTATTTCATGTTCATTTGTGTTTTGTGTGCATTTTTCTTAAATACAATCTAGCATTAGTTTCACTTTTGAAAATTATTCTTTTTGTCATCATGTACTCTAAACATTCAGAAAATATAGCTGGTGCTGATAAACCAGTCAAAAGAGCTAGAAACATGCTATCACCTCAGAAAAAACTTAATGTGGTCAAAAAATTGACAAAGTTACAAGGTGACAAGGATCAGAGCATGGCAAGAGTGCTGTGTTGGTGACCAGGCTAATAAATATTAATGTCAATTATAAGGATCATTAAAAAAAGCAAAGCAATTAAAGCTAGTGTTGCTAATGGAACTGCTTCTAATACTAAAGTTACCTAAATGTGCTGTAATCACCTTATAGAAATAATGGAAAAAAGCACTTAATATTTGGATTGAGGGCCAAAAACAAATAAGAGTTCCTTTAAGTAGTTCAATAATATGTAAAAAAGTTCTGAGAATATATGAATGATTGGAGCAGAGTTCTAGCCAGTCAAAATTTAAAGCTAGATAATTGGAGAAACAGCCTCAGTTGATCTTAATACTGCAAAGACAATCCAGAACAATTAAAAAAATAATTTAAGATAAAAGGATATCTGCTTGAACAGGTATTCAATGGAGATGAAATTGATTTCTATTGGAAGCACATGCCTAGCAGAACTTATCTCAAAAACTGAATGCTCTGTACCAGGATTTAAGGTTGAGAAAGATTGTACCATCTTTCTTGTGTGCAGAGTGATTGCACACAAGAACTATTGTAGAGTCATGATTTGCTTTCGTAGAGTCATGAACTTGTTACAAATCTAGTTGTCCTATTTAAGATTTATTATTAATTAATAAATGCTTCAAATCAATATATTCAATGGAAAGAGTGGTCAGAATGACACTCTCTCTGCTTTAGTTTTTCAGTAGAAGGTGAATCTAGGCATCATGTGATGTGTGCTCCACAAAGTGGAGCACACATCACATGATGCCTAGATTGAATGATGCCTAGATGTGTCACATCACATGATGACACATGTGATCACATGACATGTGTGCCATCACATGATGCCTAGATTGAATGATGCCTAGATGTGTGTTCCACTTTGTGGAGTACACATCTAGGCATCAAAAAGTCAGTTCTTGAGATGGTCTTCTCCTAGATCTTCTCCCACAGTTCTTTTGGAGACCAGAAAGGGACCTATTGAGACCAATGGGAAAAAACTGGGAGATGACCATCCCAGTTATTGGGATAGTCATCTCCCAGTTCTTTTCCCACAACAATGGCATCTATAATAATCCTCCTAGGCACCAGAAAAACAGTTAGCTAATTTAAAGAGATTTTTTTAAGAATAAAACTTGTGCTTTTTATACAAAAAAGCTCAAGTTCAGGTCATCTGTTTACTTATGAGAAAACTTGAGGTTTTCAAATTGAACTGATTCAAGCAAGCAATTCTATTATACATAATCTACAAGGGAGATAAAATTTAAATGTATTAATTTAATTAGCAATTTAAGAAAATAAAATATTTGTCAATCAAATAATTATTTCTAAATTCTAGCAAATATCTTAATTTTTCAATACTATAATTGGTTTATTTATTACATATTATTAATCATTTTTGAATATATAAAATAATACAAGACATAAATATAAACTCACCAAGTCCATGTCTGTGTGTTGACATAGCTGGTACTCCAGACCAAATTTTAGTTCTTAAATCATAGCATTCTACTGTATTTAATGTCTTTAATCCATCTCTACCACCAACAATGTACAATTTGTTATCAAGAACAGCAGCACCAAACTGAAGTCTACGTCCATTCATGTTACTGAAATGTGTCCAATTATTTGTCCTTAGGTCATATTTTTGTATACTTGTTGATCCTATTAAGAAACATGAAATAAATTTAAAAATTTTTTGAGGAATTGGAAGTTTAGACTAAAGTAACTGTTTATCTTATGTTATTTCAATTATATATCCATTTTTATTATGTTTTAAACAACAGCGCACAAAACAATGACAAAAAAATCCATTGCAACCATAATGAAATACAGGGCATATCTATGTTTTCCCAATCCTATTTCCATGATTTTTACTTGTCAAAAATCTTGTTTTCATAGTTCTCATTTACTTGAATCCCATCTGCCTGTCACTTGCCTGAATCACATTTTCCTGAGTCTCAACTGCACAAATCTAGGCAATGCCAAAGTTTTCTTTGAAGGTCAAATTCAAATTAAAAATTATTTAGCTACCACTAGGAAAATAATTTAATAAAATATTTATTTATCAATAAAATTACCAGTAATATTTGAATATGATTATTTTACATCATAACTTTGTATATTTGTGAGCATCTGTGTTTTATTCTTGATTTATTTTGTGCCTCTATTCTAAGACATCAGAATAGCCTAATAGAGTTCATAAAAGTGATATCTAAGCATGAACCTGGACATATAACATATCAAATAATATATAAAACAGATTTTTATGTTATTTGATATGATTTGTGGGTTATTTTTCGGATCTGAGCTGGATTAGGTTAGGTTAGGTTAGATTAATTAAACTGCCATATCACACATGGGATATATTTTATCCCATGGCAGCACACATGGCCCTGTGCAATATGGCAGCAGCTACTTTTAGAGCTCATCACAGGCTGTCCAACACTCATGATGGGATCAGCCAAAAAATTCAAAACATGGGTTTCAATGGGCTAGATCCAGACACCTCTTGAAAAACTGGAGTTTTGGGCCCAAAATTGAATCCTGATCTCTACTGCTTTATTACGCTGTATTGACAGACTTTTTGGGTCTGGAAACAATCAAAAATTTTTCTCATACAAATTAATATTAATTGCTTCTTTGCTTTTACACCTCTTCACTTTATGAAAGATTTCATAGGAATGCTCAACTTTCATAAAGTGGAAGAAACTTTTAATATGAAATTCCAATATTCTAGTTTAATTCTAATGCAACTTAACATATTTACACTTGAAATTTACAAATAGAGTAGAAGTTTATGCTCTATTTGAAAAAAAAAAAATGTTATAGAAAATACAGATATCAAATATTACATAAGTATGGGAGAGATTCAAATATAGTGTCATATTTGAAACACAATGAATTTTGAGATATAAATAAGAGAATAACACTTGAAATTGAAAAAAAATATACTATATATATATAATCTTTAACACATTTATTCATAATTTACTGGTAATTAGTTATTTTCTACTTAAATTGAATTTGCAACTAAATTTGCAATTAAGCTAAATGCATTATTATTAAGAATAATAATTAAAGTCAAAAATTGAAATAAAAAAAAATTACAAAAAATTGTTTTAATTTAATTTACATAGCATTTGGATTCAAGCAATTGAGAACCAAGTAAAAAGATTCGGGCAAATGAGAAAGTGAAATTCTGACAAAAGGGAATCAGGCAACTGAGTTTGGACAAATAGGCAGAGTAAACAAGTAGTTTCAAGAAATATAGGAATCAGGCAAGTAACATTTGTATAACTGTGGCCAAATCAATATGAGTATCATATTTTATCATGGACATACACCAGCTGAAAAAAAGATGATTATGTAATATTGTTCCTAAAATTTGAACTTATAAAATGTATCAATAACAATGATGTAGAATTACTATTTATTAGCAATTTCACTTATAGTTTCAGTCTTGTAAATGATTGACTACAGCACTGATTAAAGTGAAAAACTTGATTTATTAAATAATTAAAGCACTTTCAACTTAACTAAGTCATCTTCAGTAACTTTAAATGAAGCTGTTATGTATAGAACATCTGTTTAAATTATTAGAACACACATAAAAACTTGTGCGTTCTAATAATTTAAACAGATGTTCTATACGTAACAGCTTCATTTAAAGTTACTGAAGATGACTTAGTTAAGTTGAAAGTGCTTTAATTATTTAATAAATCAAGTTTTTCACTTTAATCTGTGCTGTAGTCAATCATTTACAAAACTGAATGATGTAGAATTTAAATAATGATTTTTTTAAAATTTGTAGACATTAATTTGGATTTAATACTAATGTTTATAATATATGGAATAATTTCAAAATAATAAACATTATTTGTATAAAATGATTATCTAAAAACAGCATATAGTAGGTCCCTTACTCTCATAGTTAATTTGTCTCAAAAATTTTCACATAAGTCCAACAATGCTTAAAATTTGATATGTATGAATATATGCATTGATAAATGGAATAGCTAAATAAAATTTATGAGTATACTTTAAGTATAGATATGAAAATTTAAGGCCACAATTGATATTTTTGCAAAACAAATATTTTAAGGAATTTTTTTTTATTTGCTTTTGTATTTATGGAATTCAACACAAATAAAAAGACAAGCATTAACATTACTCTGAAACAATGGAATTCAAAATAGCATAGTTAAATGACCTATTGCAGTTGTATTTATAGATAAATATAGATAGAGATTTTTAAAATAACTAAATTACTTGCGAGAAAATAAGTAAACATTAAAAAGCTTAAAACATTTCCTTATAAATTATTGATTGGATTCAATATTTATGTAATTTATTGTGCTCCTCAATATACAAGGTGCACCTAAAAGAAATAAGAATCTTTGCTTACCAGCCACCTTCTTACCCACACAAATTATTGCTTATCACACATCTTAATACTGCACATCAACAACATTCATATCATCCACTAGCTTGTTTTCCTTGTGCAGATCAAAATTTGCTTCATTACAATTGTTTAAATTTTGATTGAACTATGCCTCTTTAAACAAATCACTGTTTTAATGCTTTGAAAAAAAAGAGTGATCATAATTTAGAACAAAAACATTGTTATTAAATTTTAAATCCAGTTATATCATAAGACGAATCCTGAATCCTGCTTTCAGTATGATTCACAAAGTGTCAAAATATGCATTGCAAATTCTCTCTTTTCTCCATTAAAAGAAAGGAAGATTGTTTCAATCAATGATCAAATCCATGCCTGTCATTTTCTTTGATTGTTGTATATTATTCATCACAGATTTGTCCACCAAATCAAAATGTTAGGCTAATTTATAGCCAAATAAAAAGTTTCATCATCATCACAATGCATCATTCATTCTTCTATCACAATGAGGTTTTTAAAGAAAAATAAGATCAGGACATTGAAAGAACTGCCTTATTTGCCAGATCTGGCATTGTGTGACTTTTGGTTTCAAAAATGCATTTTAGCATTTTAAAAGAAAACAATTTGAAGATTTAGCAGATATTCAAAATAGCATAATGCAGTAATTAATAACAGTATCTTCCAAGGAAACAAATGAAATACAATATATAAAATTTAAATTATGTTTAAAATGAATTAAATATGATTAAATTTTACATATAGATATTTCATTTATAATTTAAATAATTTATCAACATTAATATTTCTAAAAATATAAAATTTTTAAATTTCAGTTAAACTTTATTTGTAATGCTTGTTTTACATGAAATTTGTTTTGAAATTTTTTATTATATTGAAAACAAATATTTTTCTTAAAATTATACTATTTTATTAAATAACATTTTTAAAGATAAATAAATTTACCTTTGTGTCCATCCATTCCACCAATAATAAATAAACTACCAACTGTGGATTTTCTTGGCTTGGTACGAGGAGATTGCAACATAGAACGTCGCTCAGGAAGCAAATGATATTTAAGTGCTTCCATAATCAAATCTTGACAGATACGATCTTCTCTAAATAAGGGATTTGCTTCAACATGATCTGCAATAAACTAAAATAAACACAATACATTAAAATTATACATATACATATACAATAGTACTAAAAACAATTAAATTACACATATTAAAATATACAACTAAAAAGATAATACAAGTATCATCAGTTGCTGGTATTGCATCATCCTGTTATAAGTTTTCTTGGATGATGTAATATGCTACTGGTGATTTCATCATCTAATAAATGACTATAAATAGAACAAACATATAATGTGTAATAGTCAGTGTTGTGTTTTTAGATTGGTGTTCTTATGATGGATAAATTTTTGCAACAGAAACTTCATAAGAAAAGTATAGATATTGCTTTATATACTAAAGGTTATTCAACACATGAAATAGCACAAATTCCTTTATTTTTGCTATTAGCATGCAAATATTTCAATTTTATTATTTAATTGTATCAAAAATAAAACGTTATAATAAAATAAATTATATTGTAATACATATTTTTTTTTTGTTTACTACTCTCATTCATTCTATTAAAGAATAAACAATGAAAGATTTTGAGAAAATAATATGAAAAATTGTGAAGCAATTTTTTTTAGTATTACTGTAAGATCATTAATTATTAAAGCAAAAATATGAGAATAATTTATATCATATTGAAAATGATAACTGTTTAAATAATAAAGTTAAAACTTTTTATTTTTGAATAAAAAGTTATACATTTAATTACCAAAATAAAACATTTTTATATAATTTTCTGTTCTATAATTGCAATATGAAAAGATATGATAGAAATATTGAAGATATGAAAGAAATATTAATGTTCAAAATTATACTACCTTTAAATGATACATTCTTGTACTCGTGTACCTTTAAATGATTAAGTCTTACATAGTATCTATATAATAAAATCCTTATGACTGTTCCTTTCAGCAATCTCATTGCTTACAATAATGACCTGAGATTGAATAAATCGAAAGAATTCTAATTGACAGAGAGAGATAAAGAATGAATATTTCCATTCTTTATCTCTATCAATTATTTTTTGATTGAAGAAACATATTTCAAATAAAAAACATATCTAAAGGAAAAAGATTTTCAGAATCAGATTTGCATTTAATACATCAAGGATTAATAATAATTTCCCCCCCTCTTCCCATAGTAGGCAGAATAGGGACCGGGAAACACATGAAAAGATGGAAGTCTAACTGATATAAGAAGTTGATTACAGCAGAAGCGAGAAGAGATACATGATTAGAGAGTTACTATGAAGGTCGAGTACTATGTTGATTATTATTTCAGTAAACTATAAATCTGTGGTCATTATGTTTGAGGCAAGGACATCCTTGGTTTTAAAAAAACACATTGCAATTGTTGCCATAGCAACAAAGTTTGATTTATTTTAACTTTTAGAATTTTATAGAAATTTTATAATTATATTTGTTATTTAATTTAGCAGCTTTTTGTACATGATTTTCATTTTTAATTTGTCATATAATCTCTTTTTAAATTTTTGCTGTCTCATAATCCTTCAGCTTGCTACTTTCAACAATTCAGATTTGACAACTCTGTTCCCGAGGCTCTTGATTGAACAGCATGTTATGGGTGTGATTTAAAAATGCAATGCAATGCTTCACAAATGTTTCTATTAAGGAATTACCTTATAGCAAAAAAAAAAATGGAAAACAAAAACAGACAGTGATTAATACATCCAGGATTACATTCCTCACCCAGTTTTTACTCTTGGCCAATTATATATTGCCTTCTTGAGAGTGAAAAGTTTTAATTGTGTCAAAGTTTTTGGACAAACTTAAATACGAAATCTCATATATAAAGAGGTTTAATTGTAGTAGACTTTTATTAAAATATCTAAAATGTTTATAATTGCAAAAATTTGTGGGTTTTAGCTAGTGTGTATATAACATAGGTACAGCTGATGAGTGTCAAATAGACCGAAAACGTTTTTGTGACTCTATAATAACTATAATAAAGTCTTTTGTATCCTACCTAAATACTAGAAAAAAGAAAGAAATATTCTTCTTTCAAATTCTTGATTAACATTTCTTAGCAAGATGTAATTCCTTTAATAATACATAATGTGCCTTTATAATGAACATAATGTACTTTTGTGTTTGTGAACTCAGCACAGTAGAATCTTGATTATCTGAAGTGATATGGACAGAGGGAATTTCAGATAATCAAAAACTCAGACAACATGGTAGGTTTGGTAAATTATTATTAAGTAAACTGGATTTGAATATATTAAATTATTAATTATTATATAATATTATTAGTGTAAGTATAGATGTGTGATACTATCTGATCAATGATGTATGAGTGGTTTTGTGATATTTCCATTCATTATTTCTCTTCATTTTCTTTGATACTGCTTACTCTTCATGAGGATATGGGCATGATAATGATGAAGTTTTTTGTTTATTTGTTATCATCAGGATTTATACAAAAACTGACTTTTGAAAAAAATCAATTTTCGAATTTTCACAAAAAAAAAAAAAAAAAAAAAATTTTTCCATCTCACAAAGTTTACTAAAAATAAAATTCTGTACCGTTTACTCCAGTGGTTCTCAACCTTTTTTCTGTTGAGGAACACATTTTAATATTTTAAAATTTGGCGGCACACCTAAATATTTTTAATAATAATTTAGATTTTAACAACGAATTTTTATTAACAGATTATTCTATTTATTCTTATTTATTACATTCAGATTACAGGCACACTAATACGAGATCATTAAATGGCGGTTATTATTAAGTCAGAAAATATGATTTCAAAAAGCATAAAGTCTTCACTGAATCATACTGAAAGCAGGATTCAGGATTCGTCTTATGATATAACTGGATTTAAAATTTAATAACAAAAATTTTATTAGCAGAAGGTGTATGAGAGGTGTAGTGAGCTGAAGGATTATGAGACAGCAAGAAATTTAAAAAGAGATTATATGACAAATAAAAAATGAAAATCATGTACAAAAAGCTGCTAAATTAAATAACAAATATAATTATAAAATTTCTATAAAATTCTAAAAAATTAAAATAAATCAAACTTTGTTGCTATGGAAACAATGGCAATGTGTTTAGATTAATCTATGAATTAGAATAACAACTTTTTATTATTCTAGATACAAACTGCCTGAAATAGAAAACTATCACTGGCTTCTGATCTTGCTTTTATTGTTTTTAAGTTATCAAATAATGAATCTAAATTCTTTGTTCATTTATTAGTTGCCGCAAATATTGAAAATTTGGCCTTCAATGACTCTGGATTTGATATAATTTCTTCAGGTTCCTCAAAAAACTTATGAATTGATTTTTCCATGGCTATTTTTTAGAGCATTGCCCTGATTAAGAGTTTCTCTGTCCAAGATATATTCATCATTGGAATCTGTTTCCTTACAAGAATTTGGATATATTCCACATAATTTAAGAATATCAAGTTTTGAAGCTAGTGGAAATATACTAGATTTCTTTGTTGAAATGTTTTCTATATTTTGCAAATATTGAAAAAGTTTATTTCAATTTTATTTTTTAAACCAATTTCAAGTCAAAATGTTAACATTTTTAATTAAATAATTAATTAATTTTTACACATATTAATTCTAGTATCTAAATCTGGTTTTTTAAATTTAAAAACTAGTTTTTGAATCTTACAAATTTAGCCAAAAAAACTGGTTTTTAAAAACTAACAAATCCTAGTTATTACTATAATTCTTACCTTTAAAGACCTGCACATTTATATTCTATGCACAAAGAGAAACAAAATTATAAATAATATCTCAGTTTTGAAATACTAAAAATGAAGTTTTGTTTGAAATTATATAAGTTCAATAGCTTGATTTCTTTACTGATATTGTAAAAAGCTAAACATTCATAAAAACCCAAAACTGTTATAAATATTTTGACAAAATATTTGTTATTTTATTTTCTTTGATGACAGTTGAAATAAAAAAAAACAAAAAATTATTTTTTAATTTTCAGCTAAAAAATGGACACAGATAATAAATATAGCAATCAATTATAAATTTGAATATATATAATTTTTATAGCATACCTGAGGAGATAAAAGAGGAAGTTTAACCACAGACAAAAGCTGAGATATTTTATTTTGTCTATTAGGCAAATCATGTTTTAACCAGTTCATTAAAGAGTGATAAATAACTTCTTCGTTTGGGACATTCAAATCTTCACTTGATAATAATTTCTGAACATCATCTGCAGGAAGTAGTAGAAACTCCTGATTGTATATGACATCCATAAAATGTTCCTAAAACAATAATCATCATCATCATCATTAAATATTTCAGATTATAATTAATACTGTTGTTATTATTTTCAATGTTTTGAGATTATTATTTTAATAAATTAATAATGTACAAAATTATATATATACTGAAGACAATTTTAATTTGATTTGTTGGGAAAGATATATGCATAAAAGATCTATCAAAATATTATCACATTTCATTAGTTCTACATCAAATACATTCTTCATGTATCAATCAAAGCTACATTTTACACAATACAGTTTCATATAATCTACTTTAATTTTAGTAATATATTTATATATTTTTAAAATAAAAGTACATATTGTCATATTTATTTTTAATTAATTATTTATATATTTCATTTTACAAATTTATGCTGTTTAATAAAAAGCAATAACTTATACTGATTTTTTTTATTTACAAAGATAATTTATGCTTTTATGAAGAAATTATTTCATGAATCAATCAATCAATCAGTCATTTATTTATTTAAAACAATGAATGAATCTTTTTCTATATAATTTGAAATATTTAATTTAAATCTTAATAAAATTTTCTTGCAAATTATGGCTTCAATTATTTTATGAAAGAGAAAAATTCAATTATTCAGTTATCTTTTTATTAATTTAATATATAATTGATTTTTTTATGATTTATTTTTGTTTATTCATTCTCTTTATTAACTGCTGCAGACTTTTTCTAATCAAATTTACTACTATGTACTATTAATTTATTATTAAGGCACAAAAAATTAGCTACCATATACCAATGATAAACAATCTGCACTTTGGCTACCATGTCTTTAATTGGCTAAATAATGTATAGTTCTGCTTTGTAATTTTTTCATATATTTGTGCTTAATTATTTTATTTATCCCAAGTAGTTTTTTCAAAAGAAATGATTTTTATCATAAGGCTATTTTTAGGGACATAATATCCATTATGCCAATTAGAAGTAAAATTGAATATAAACCAAATTTTTGCATTAGAAATTTTAAAAAAGGATTAGTAAAAATAATGATTTCAGAGTATTCTAGATTAATGGTCTCCAAAAAGTGGTTATCAACTCCTAGGAATGTGCAAGAAATTTTCAGAGATGTATTATGAAAAGCAAAAATACAGATAGGCCTCAATTAGCGCAACTTCGAATAGCGCAAATTCGATTAGTGCGATTTAAAAAATTGATACCATTATTCGGTTAGTGCGAGAAAAGATTCGATTAGTGCAAGAAAAGATTCGATTAGTGCGAGTTGTAAACACAGATCAGTCTTACTAACAAAGCTTCTTTTTATGATGTCAATTAACAAATTACCGTTAATTTTCGGTTAGTAAAACCAAACGAGGAGCAGTCCAAGAACGGTCACACGATTTTGAAGGTGTGAAACATCAGAAAGATGGGCTTTTTCCGTTAACTGTTTAACATTATTGTACTGCGCATTCTATTTTTAGGTTTGCTATCGATTACAGTATAGTATTATTTAGCTTTGCTACAGTATAGTACAGAATTTTCTTTTTTAAAAA
>AYEL01064288.1:0-11913 GCA_000484575.1 Olivierus martensii
GTTCAGTACAATTTCCTTAGCTTGACTATGCAGAATCTTTCCTTTAACACTCTTCTTAATGTTTGAACATGACGCCATCTTACTATACAATAATCTCGTCGAATAATCTCGATGACAGATCATCAGCATTTTTTAATCCAAATATTGTCTATCAACCAATAAAATGCAGAATATATTTAAAATTTCAAAAAATGATAACAAAATATGCTCTTGAAGTACAAATTAAACGTATTATAAAGGAAATCATTCCAAGAGTTACTTCTTAAAGTGGAACAACACAGATAAAGCAGACCTTAGGTTAGCTCTGAACTCAACCTGAGAGAGACTATAGATACATCTTTCAGTCTGAACATACAGCTATCGCCCCTTGGGATGCGTCCCCATATCGGTGGATTTTCGCCTTCACCATTATCCAAAGGACTTCACTCCCGACTGTGTATATTAACAACTTTTTGCAGATTTTCTCGATATTCACAGACAGATCTAAATTCGATGGCCATGTGGGATCTGGCGTCATCTGTGATTCTGAAGCTTTGTCAGAATAGATCCCCACAATGGCTTCTGTGTTCACTGCCGAATTGCATGCAATGCACCTTGCTCTAAAGCACATTAAAACGAAAGGCCACTGTAGAAGCCTCATTTATTCAGACTCTTCAGGCTCTGATCTCGTTGAGATCTTTTCCACATCAAGAAGCTTCTTTTCCGTCTCTCTAGAAGGGGATACACGATCAAATTCTGTTGGATCCCGAGACACGTTGGTATTCATGGGAACAAATTTTCCGCTACTATTATACGAGACGACAATATTTTCAGATGTGAACATAGTTGCCATAACTGCAAAACTTAAAGGCAATACAGGCTGTTGTAAACATATGAATAACGGCGAATAAATTTTGCTCGATAGAGAAATCATAGGCATGATTGTATAGCTGTGAGTAGTCATGTTTTTTGATTGAACCATAGCGTAAGTTTGCTTTTCGCCATACAGACTTAAGGTATGATTACCTATGACTTCTTTCTGAAAGTCGGATTGGTCAAAATTGACTACGAATTCAGGAGCAAACCTTGGAATAAATGAATTGACTTTATTTACAAATTCTTTTGCTAACTGTTCTCTTTGCTGTTTAGAAAGTTTTCTTGATTTCGAAGAATAATGTGTTATTCTGCGAGAAACAATTTCATATTCTTCATTAAAACGAAAGATAAATAGTGGAGAAAAATTGGTCTGTTCCAAACAAATGTTTATACTTATTTGATGTGCCCAGGCTTTGAGATGATTAACATGCACAATGAGGTTATTTTCGCCAGCTTCCAAAAATTTTTCATATAAGCAATTTTTAAGCTTCTTTATGCCACTTTCACGATCTATACTCTACTTGTTTATAGATTGATCGAACTTGATAATTACTCTTTAACCACGTGAAGCGGTTTTTCGGTGATGAAAAAGTTCTCCATTTGTTAGTTGACGATTGTTTGGCAAATTTATGCACCGCTAATTTTTTGCTCCTAAGATATTTTGGCATGTTCCTGTCTTAATCGCTTTTCAGGTGATGGAAAATATGCTGATGACGATGATGATTGTGAAGAGCTTAATTCTTCACAAATGTTAGCGTCGTCTTCAACAACACCGTCGTCTTCATCTAATTCTAAACTGGTCTGGGTGTGAATTTCAATTTCATTCTGCCCGTGATAAAGATCACGGAGAATTTGGAAAACATGGTTAATGACTTCCTGTTTACTCTCAATTTCTTCACGACTATTAGTGATAGCTGTCATGGCTTCTTTGTCAGGTCCCTGCATCAACTGATCCCGCACATAGTCAAGCACTGTAAACGGATTGAGTCCTTCGGCCATTTTCATTATTGTTGTGTCCGCTAACTGGTAAAGCGATTAGCGGATGTGGTAAAGTCATTAGTGAGCAAATGACGTAGTCCCGTTCACCGGCAATGTGAGGGGACACAAATGTAAATAGTCAGTGCTTGTTAGAATCCAGAAGTAGATAGACGTGTAGGAATAGTATGAAATAAACAGTTTAAGAAAACGGCTACCTTTTGCTTTATTGAAAAGCTCCGTTAAAAACCCACAAAAGTTGGTGACAAAGGAACACAAAAATTATCTACGAGAAGGCTATACTATACCGAACTAATAAATTAATGCTATTAATAATGTAGATACATTATATTATTTAATGTAATTTCATTAAAATAATAATAATAATAATATAATAAACGGTCGCCGTCATCGAACAACAAGCATCGCGAGCGACCAGTGGCACGTGATGTGTATGTTGCGTCAGCGGAAGTGACGAATTATTTTGATTTTAATTGATATAAAAGAACGCAGAGCGTGAGCTTTAGGTTCCAATTTTTTGCATATATTAATGTCTTGCCATAATCTATCAACCTGCCACATTTCATCAAAATCTGAGCTCAGCAACTCTGTCTGCTCCCTTGTTAGTAACAACCTCTGTGAACTGAACAGTCTCATTGGGTCACGTGCCATTATGATCCAATGAGACTGCTCAGTTACCAAACAGCGAGGCACGTAGTAAACTATCACGTGATTATTGTAATCAATGAGATCGCTGAAAGGAACAGACACGAGCATTTGTTAAATTTAGAATGGCTTCTGTCCGTCGCTGCTGTTCTTCTTGGCTTTTTTCATTAACAATTTCATTTTTTCTCTCCCTTGTTGGTTGGTAGTATGTTGCTCTTTCAATTTATTCATCATTCGTTTTATCCATTCAGGTGGGTCGCGAGTCCTCTTTCTTTTCAGTGGTTTCCTGATTGCAGGTTGACTGGAAACTGAGTTTCCTCCTCATCAACATTTAACTTATCCCCTGGTTTTTCTATACTTGATGGTGCAGGATTGTTATTAGTATGGTTACAAGGTGAACTTTTACTAGACAATGTTGATTCTTCATGTTGCCAGACTATTATGAGACTTTGGACAAATTGCAGAGACTAGTAGGCTCTTGGCAGTACTGCCAAAAATTTCGTGGAGTCGGTCAAAATACTCCCATTTTCTACGGACTCTACCAGTTGAATTGTTGTCCATCACTCTTTTATAGGTTCTTGTGAGATTCCTGAACTTTTGTCGCAAGCTTCACCATCAATATTATACACTTTGCTGTTAATATTGTCAGCTATCATTTTCCAAATATTCTTCTTTAGGATGTTTGGGTTTTTGAATTTTTCCTCACTTATTTCATACGATTCCAATAAAAGTAGGGTTGTTTTATGTCCCCAGGTAATTTTTACTGAAAAAAGGGGAAAAAAATATTTAAAAATTAATACAACTTTAATAAATTATTTTTTAAGATCAAAGGAAAAAATAAGTAGCTGGTTAAATTTACCAACAGGCTGCTTGTCTGCTTCATTTTCATCATCATTAATATCTTCAAATTGTGACGCAGGAGTGCATATATGCTCAGAATTAAAAAGACTGCACATAATCATTTGCATGTGAATTGTCTGTTAAAGAAAAAAACTTATACATCAATCACCATTCATATAGCACATTATATTTTAAAATATTTAAGAATTCGCAACGAATTTCTTGCAAGCAATTATCTCGTTGAAGCCTTCCCACATCCACTCGTTTCAACTGATCACATGCTTCTATCTCGTTTGTCATCTCTGGGATATATTATCAAGTTCTGCTGGGTTCCGGGACATGTTGATATTAGAGGGAATGAACTCGCTGACATCGCTGCCAGGTCGGCCATCCCAAACAACTCCGATCCCTTGTCAGCCCCTTACATGGATTTAAAGCCCGTCATTAAGCAGAAGCTATTGCTTTCATGGCAGAATATGTGGGATAAGCCAATCATAATAAGCCTCACGAGATTAAACCGCTGATCGAACAATCGGATTATAGCCATTGCAGGAACAGGAGAGCGGGGGTCGTCTTAGGAAGACTTCGTATTGGGCACAGCCGGCTCACCCATAGATATCATCTAATTGGTGAAAACCGGCGTGAATGTGATCGTTGTCATTGTGTCCTTACGATCAAATTGGTTTTAGTGGAATGTCCTTACTTTACAACGGAACGTTGCCTTCATTTTAAATCTTCCAATATATGAATCTAACAATCCTTGTTGGTATTGTTTTTAATTGTTCTAGCCTTTTTGCTGTTTTGAGGGATATTTTCGTTATCTGTTATGTTTAGTTTCTTTTTATTTAACACGTATTTTGTATATATATTTATATTTGTTGTTTTTTGGTTTTTATCCTTACACTTTTTACCATATTTTATTTCATTTTGTTCGTTATTTTAAATCCAATATTTATTAACTTTTTTTGAATTGTTACAGTTTTTATTTTTACGGTTAATTTTTTCTTATTTATTTTTAATTTGGTCTTGTTCTCGTTTTGTCATTTTTCTTATTTATAGCTATTTACACTACTTTTACTGTTGTCTGTTATTTTGTGGTTATATCTATTTTATTTCATTGCCCTGTTACTCAATGTCTTGACGCAGCTTGTTCTATAAGGCCCTTGCGCCATAAAACCACACAACCAACCCACCAACCAATATAGGAAACAGTTGCTATCAGCGAGACTGAGATTCCTGAACTTTTGTCGCAAGCTGCACCATAAATATTATACACTTTGTTGTTAATATTGTCAGCTATCATTTTCTAAATATTCTTCTTTAGGATGTTTGGGTTATCCATTACTTTTCTTTTTTGCAAACCTTAGAGAAATGGTCTTTTATTTGGCAGTTATTGCAGATCTTGTTTCTAGCCGGACATTTAGATCGAGGATGATAAGTGTATCTGCAATAGAATCAGTTTTTTTAGTGGCTGCAAGAGTCGACAAAGGGGAATCCGTTGTCTCTGGTTGAATAGGAGGGCTAAAACTAATACTTTCTTGGATACTATTACTAGGAGTAACCGGACTGATAGCATTGACAGTAGTGTCGAAGGACTTATAAGCTTCAGATTGTAGGTGCGCTGACTCAAGAAAACGAGAGTGGGAAAGAGCGTCTTCTAATTTTAAAACAGAAAGAACTCTCTAAGAAACGCTGACGTATGTGGGGAGACGCCAAACCAATGATGAAGACGTCTCGTATGTATTCACTTTTATAAATCTCAGCGGAAACAGCGACGAAATTAGTTCTTACTGAGTGATTTAAGAGCCTGGCAATATTGATCGATGGATTCGCCCGGTTGTTGGCGACGGATAGCTAAACGATGGCTGGGATAAAACATTGATAGGATGTATATAGTAGACAATGTTGATATGGATTCTTCAAGTGTGGAACACTCCGATATATATGAATAAATTAGTGGACCGACAAAGTTTTACAAGGAGTTTGAGTCTATTCTCACCTGTGACTTTTGACGGAGATATAAAGTTCTCGAAAGATACCTGTGAGTCCAGTATTGAGAGGCTCCATTTTTATCAGGGCTGATATTCAAACGTTCGGGTTTCAGAAGTTTATCCACTGAATCTATCTATCATCATCAAGCTCCTTCCCATTTCTATATGGGGTCGCTGTTTTTGATGAGCTGGCGCAGCTTGTCCTCTGAGGCCCTTGTGCCATTAAAACCAATCAACCAACCAACCAACCATCAACCAATCGTCGAGCAATGGTACACTTGTTATCGCTGGAACAAGAGAGGAAGTCGTCCTTACCAGCTTCGCATTGGGCATAGCCGACTCACGTATAGGCAACTTTTAATGGGCGAAGCCCAGCCTGCTTGTGACCGGTGTCACTGTGCTCTTACGATCAAGCACATTTTAACTGAATGTTCTTACTTTATTGCGGAGGGATTACGGCACTTTAATCAGTCTTCTTTTAATCTTACGGCCCTTATTGGCAAAGATTTTAATTCTTTTGGCCTTTTTGCCTTTTTATCGGAAATTTGTATTTTACAAGTCATATTTAAATATTATTTTATTTATTGTTAATTGCTTTATCTGTTATATGATGGTTTACAGCATTATGTATATATTTTGTTTTGCCTATTTATTGATTTTCTGTTTAAAATGTTTTCGTTGGCCGTTTACACCATTTTCTGTTATGTTTCAGTTAGTTTTATTTTTAATCTTAGTTTAGTTTTTGTTTTGTTTGTTGCCTTGTTGTTGTATATAATCTTAAGTGTATATTTATTTTTGTTTATTTTTTCTTTTAATTCTGTGTCTGGCGCAATTTGGCCCATTGGGCCCTTGTGCCATTAAACCCCAACAAACCAACTAACTTGTTTTCTGACCACAAATGTATGATTGGTTAATGTATTTGTTTTCAGAAAGGTAACTATAAATCATTATTTTTGTAAAAAAAAAATATTGAAATACTGAAGTGCAAATTATAGTACATAACTTTTAAAAATACAATAATAAAAATAGGAGTATTGATGCTCAAATTGAGTTGCAAAATAATGTTAAATTACGCCATTTTTTACCACAGCTAAAAAGTTGTGTCTATAATCTCTTATTTTTTCTCTGATTTTACCCCATAATTTAACATTTTTGGATTGAGGATGCTGAATTTTTCATGTATTCACCTCGAAGTCGTATGAGGTTTCTTATTGTCTGCTGATGTCCAGGTTTCTTCCTATAAAGGAAATATAATTAAAATTAATGTTTTTAAACTATATATTAAATTAGTTACTTAAATAATAGCATAAAATTTTATATTAAAATTTTATTTTATTAGTTAAGTAACTAATTAATTGATTAATATATCAATTAAAATGAGAATACATATTTGCATGAATATACTATTATTGTTTATTGTATAAGTTCTAAATTTGCAGGATATAAAATTTGAATTTGAATGGAATTAAATTTTATTAAAAAAATGGCTAACTTACATATTTTATGTTGGGTAATTGTGTCTTTTTTGGGCTAACCTCAGTTTCTTTTAACTTTGTAACTAAAAGAATTATACATCATGATTTTTTTTACTTTTCTTAATTTTTATATATTGTATATATAAACTAACCTGTAGATTCTTTTTCATCTTCATTCTGAATCATATTATAACAGTAATTTCTATACTGTTCATCTAATAAAGATAAAATAAAATAAATAAGTATTTAAAAAATCTAAAATTAAAACTAGAGTAATATTATATATATATGTTCATATTGCGAATAAAAAAAGATGTACACATTTAAAATCTCATACAAAAATATGATATGGCTAATTTGATATGACAAAAGCAAATTTTTTTCAAAATACGTATTTTATTCAATTTCTAATTTTCACAAAATTTTTTTTTAAACGAAACATTTAAATCAATAAAAATTAAATATCCGTTTATTAAAACTCTATATTGGTTTAAATGGATAATGACTTACCTTAAATCAACTTTTCAATTGTATTTTTATCCACAATAACACTTTTCTTTTTATGTCACATGAAAAATGTATTTCATACATTTCATTCGTACGACCTTCCGCCATTTTGCTTTACTCATGAAGCGAGTAAAAACGTGCTTTACATCCGCTGTAGCGACATCTTGCAGCGAAGACTTTAGAAACGGTTTGCTGCAGAGTAGCGTTTAATTTAGAAACGGTTAGCTTTAAAGCGCTATATAACCGCTGCATAAAGAAACGCACCCTTACTTCAATTTCGTATTCGTAGACGTGCTATTATACACAGTTTTTCTTTAGCTATTTCACTTTAGTATAGGATAATTATATGTATGTTTTAGTCACCATTTTAGTAGGTCGTCGTTTTTATTTAATAGATCATCATCTATATATCTCTGGATTTCTATGATTGCTGGAGAAGTAGCTGTATCTCTAGATTGAAGGACAAAAACAGTTTTCTTGAAAGCGTGCCATACAGAAATTTCATCTTTGTCTTCATTTTCAGTTATATTGTTTGCGCTTTCTTGTTTTTGCCTTTTCGTATTTTATTTTTTATCAGTTTGATAATCATAAGATGCGGTTCAGATTTTTTAGCATTTTCAGCTAGCTGTTATTAGTAAATACTAGAGCCTTAAAGCGAGGGTCCAGAAACTTAGCGTTTGCAAATGAATTGCTTTTTTCTACATTTCCTAGTCGTTGTTTTAAACTGACCTGAATGTTTTGTTACTATTGTCGAAACCGCAGCACAAAATGTTTTATTATTCAATTTGTTGCCAACATTGAAAAGTGCGTTAGTCAAAAGTACGACTAAAGAAGCCGTTGGATAGTTTTCGCCACTTAGTTTTGCAACTCTTTCGAATGGTTTAAGCACATGAATTAGTTTGTGACAGATTTTTCATTCTAAGGGTGTCAGAATTGGTAAATCTTTATCTGTAATGGCTACAGTACTCTTTATGGCATCTTCACGTAGCATGAACCTCTCGATCATATAATATGTCGAATTCCATCTTTCTTGTCTGACATTCTTGAATTAATTTTAATGGATGCTGACCAGAATTTTGTTGATATGTATTGAGCTTTCCAGTTGATTGCGAACTATGTTTGAAATATAATACTATATTTTTATTTTTTCAAAAATTTTTGTAATTTCACCAACAGCTAAACCGTCCTTAATTAATTATAAAATTAAGAGAATGCGCGAAACATCCAAAATGTTTCTATCAATTTCCACACACAAAGCCTTAATTTAAAAGTCCTATCATTTTATATTGAAGAGACGTTATCTGATACTGCGAAAACTGTTTTTTGTTTAATGCCCTATTCGTCGACAATTTTCAAAATTTCTGCCGTTAAATTTTCACTGCTATGATCGTCTTTCATGGCAACACACTTGAGCAATATTGAGATGCGTTCAAAGTTGTCACTAATAAAATGTGTATATATTTCTTGGGGTCCAATTATCCGTTGTTACAAATTTACTTTTAGCATTTGCTACCTTGTATATGAGATTTGCAAACGTTAAGACATTCTTCAAATTTCGCAGGCAGCAAACTTTTGGAATTTGTGTTTCTGCTTGGTAAATATAATGGAGATTAAGAGCCTCTGAATATTCTCTAAAGCCAACATCTTCAACGATACTGAAAGGCTGCAAATCGGTAATAAACATTTCCATTAACTTGTCCTTCTTTATAAAATTGGATGTCATCATCATCATTAGTGTTCTGCTCTACAGCTCTATCCAGTCTCCACTTTTCTCTTCCTGGCTCTTTCTGTTCTGCATAACTGTCACTTTTCAAGTGATCAAAATTGGACGTTGTATATTTAATTTTTTGGCACAAAAGTAGTAATACTTTGCTGATTTAACGAATTTGGTTTCGAATAATGTTTTGAAATGATATCGCACATTCTCGCTTATTGACATTGAAGCGTTCGATGGCTGAATTGTATCTACACTATTTCCCTTTATTAAATTTAATGTATCGGTAGAATTTCTTTTTGCATTAATGATATAGTCGGATGGATTGTCGTTAAATGTTTTTTGAAATTGGAATTTGTGATTTGGTAAGAAATTTTTTTCTTGCAATATTGCATGTTGCATACCTATTATCAACTGGCGAAAAAATTCCATAATTCACTTTTTTTACACGTTGATATTGAGACATTTCGAAAAGTAAATCCTAGTAAGTTTTCTACGAGTATAGTGTTTTGAAAATCTAGAATAATAACAATTATCTAAGGTATTGAATATTATATAGAATTAATTTTAGTAAGAAAAATAGAATTTGACATACTGATAAGCTCTATTCATGATGATATGTATTATATATTCATGATAATGTTAAACAAAGAGAACGAAGTCATTAGAATTATTAAACAAAGAAAGATCTCATATTATGGACACTTAATGAGACATAAAGAATACAAACTCATTCAAAACATCTTAGAAGGAGAAATTGAAGGGAAAAGAAGAGAACGAAAAACATCATGGATGGATAATATGATAGATTAGACCCTGCTTTCAAAGGACGATCTGATAAAGAAGTCAAAGAACCGAACAGAGTTTGCTAGGAAGATCGCCAACGTCACATAGTGACAGGCACATTAAGAAGAAGAACATAAACTCTAGATAAGCAAAAATTTATTAAACAGGTCTTTTATGAGATTTCTGTGAATGGTGATGTAATTATAAGAAGTTACATTTGTTTACAAATGAATTTTATACATTTCTTTTCTTAAAAATAGTTAATATAACGTATTAAGACATCTAACGTATTGTAATGTATCAACGTATTTTAAACATACATACCTTTTGATATATTTTTAAATTTCTATTATTTTTATTTTATATAGTCGATAAGTTCGTTTAAATTCCTTTTTCCACATTCTATTTTGGTTATGTGCTTACGACCATGAAAGTGCCTGTAGTTCTAATAGCTTTAGTATAATTCTAATTCTTTCCATTAATTATTCATCGTTTTTTGTTACTACTAAATTAGTTTGCCAGAATCCGCATTTTCAAACTTTCCTTGTCTATTGTTAGTCTCTTCTTAAATATCCAGTTTTCCGCATTTATAGGTCGTCCTTGCCAGACTTCGCATTGGACATAGCCGACTCACGCATAGGCATCTTTGAATGGGCGAAACTCAGCCTGCTTGTGACCGGTGTCACTGAGCTCTTACGATCAAGCACATTTTAACTGAATGTCCTTATTTTAGTGCCGAGCGATTACGGCACTTTAATCAGTCTTCTTTTAATCTTACGGCCCTTATTGGCAAAGATTTTAATTCGATTACGGCGCTTTAATCAGTCTTCTTTTAATCTTACGGCGCTTATTGGCAAAGATTTTAATTCTCTAGGTCTTTTTGCCTTTTTATCGGAAATTTGTATTTTACGTCATATTTAAATGTTATTTTATTTATTGTTAATTGTTTTTTTGTTATATGACGGTTTACAGCATTATGTATATATTTTGTTTTGCCTATTTATTGATTTTCTGTTTAAAATGTTTTCGTTGGCCGTTTACACCATTTTTTCTGTTATGTCTTATTGTTAATCTTAGTTTGGTTTTTTGTTTGTTGCCTTGCTTGTTGTATATAACTTCAAGTGCATATTTATATTATTTGGCTTACTTTTCTTTTAACTCTGTGTCTGGCGCAGTTTGGCCTATTGGGCCCTTCCCTCTCGAGGGCACCCACCTTGACGTGGTGATAGGGCTTACCGGCTGTCACTATGCCTGTATCTGGTGGATCCGGGCCGATACGTCCATAGTGACAGGGAGAAACTAAGAGGTTGCCAAATGTTAGGCGAAACTCAGGCGAAGACGACCCCACACCTCTGACTGGCGTGTGCAGACGTTGGTGTGTCCTCAGCGAGTCGAAAGGGATTGGCTCACCCCAGTAGACAAGCCGTGGGAAGTCCTAGCCGGGTAATTCGCCCGGATCTCGGTTGACTTTCTATAGAGAGATGCAGCAGCAATTCGATTGGTCGGCCTGGGAGAGACCCACGCCCCGGCCCCCAGTTTGCTGCCCCTAGTGAAGAAATTCTATTATTTTTATTTTACATAGTCGATAAGTTCGTTTAAATTCCTTTTTCCACATTCTATTTTGGTTATGTGCTTACGACCGTGAAAGTGCCTGTAGTTCTAATAGCTCTAGTATAATTCTAATTATTTCCATTAATTATTCATCGTTTTTTGTTAGTACTAAATTAGTTTGCCAGAATCCGCATTTTCAAACTTTCCTTGTCTATTGTTAGTCTTTTCTTAAATGTCCAGTTTTCCGCATTTATAGGTCGTCCTTGCCAGACTTCGCATTGGACATAGCCGACTCACGCATAGGCATCTTTGAATGGGCGAAACTCAGCCTGCTTGTGACCGGTGTCACTGAGCTCTTACGATCAAGCACATTTTAACTGAATGTCCTTATTTTAGTGCCGAGCGATTACGGCACTTTAATCAGTCTTCTTTTAATCTTACGGCCCTTATTGGCAAAGATTTTAATTCTCTAGGTCTTTTTGCCTTTTTATCGGAAATTTGTATTTTATGTCATATTTAAATGTTATTTTATTTATTGTTAATTGTTTTTTTT